>QKWP01000313.1:321423-359137 GCA_003550325.1 Gigaspora rosea
TTTTTTTTTTTTTTTTTTTTTTTTTTTTTTTTTTTTTTTTTTTTTTTATTACGTCCAATAAATTGAATTTTACAAACTTGTAACATTTTTAGTTTACTTTATTTTAATTTTTATTTCTACAGTACTTTGCTTCACTCACGCATCCGTTTCTATCTATCACGACCTTATCATATATTTCTATTTTCTAATGAAATTGTTATAAATGTTTAATTGGTCTAATATTTGTATATAGTGAAGCCTTAATAGTTTGAGATAGAACAAAACTTTAAACCTTCGGAAATTATTTAAATAATATAGTCTTATAATATGCCCGGAACTGAGATGTTAAACGAATCATTTGAAGTAAATGAGCAGGAAGGTTTACCAGCGGATGCAGCAAGTTTCCTACCTTTGATGCTCCAAGCTCAAGATCTTATTAGTAAACTTGAAAGCCGAGTATATGAATTAGAAAATGACCTTGAGGTATGTAAAAAAAATTTTTCCATATTGCCTGAAAATATGCAATTGAAATAAATTCACGGATGTTTGATTTTTCGGTTATATTATATTTAAATTTAAATAATCAAATATAATAAACAAATTTTTTTTAAATATAATAAAATCAGACCATAAATGAAGCTCATGAACATGAACGAGATCAATTACTTCAAGAAATTGGCGAAAAAGATGAATACATTCATAATTTAAAAACCAAAGCTAGTCGTCTTGAGTTTGGAGCTAGGGAGGCCATAATAGTTCTAGCAAGAACTGTAGAAATTCTTAAAGCACAAAGTGAAGAAGAAGATATTAGTAAAGATGATGACGATAATGCTACGGCAGTTGAATCAAATGATTTGGAAGGACAATTCCTAGATAGTATTAAATTATGTTTAAATTATTTAAAATGCACTCAAAATAGTCAACAAGCACCAAAAAATCCCAAGAAATCGTTACCACAAGAACGACGTGATTCGAAATTTCAACCATCTACTGATGATGAATATGAATCTGATCACAGAGTTGAAATTATTACACCTCAACATGACCTTTTACCTAATCACGTTGTGCAAAAGGAGGAAGTAAATGATGATGTAGAAAATTATATAAATGACGATGTAGAAAATTATGTAAATGATGATGTAGAAAATGATGTAAATAACAAACTTACAGTCCCCCATGATAGTTCTAGAAGGGAATCTTTTAGCAGTAGTCAAATTTCGCTGGACGATATGCCTAATCTTGATGAGTATGATTTAGATGGTTCAGAAGATATTGCAGATTTTGATATTCCTATGTCGGATGATGATAACAATAACTATAGTGATAACGATAGTGATAACGATAATGATAACGATAGTGATAATGATAATGAAAACGATAACAATAATAATTTAACATTACAATATTTATCTACTCCAAGAGGGTCAATTGACAGTGCATTCGAAGAAGAGCTTGCGCGACGTCAAGAATATTTAATCAAGTTTAATGAGCATCAAACGAATAATTTTCCAAAGAAATCTGAAGAAACAGAAGATGAACGGGAAGATGAAAGTACAGACGATGATTATTCTGATGATGATAATGATGATGAACATCGTCTTGTTCATGATAGTTTACCAACACCTGGACCAGTCCCTGACACTTTACAAAATAACAATATCTGCCCAAATTGTAATACTCTGCTCTCTCAAGTTGATCAACATGTTGAGGAACGCGCATATCTTAAACGTGATCTTTCTGCATTAGCATTATCTCTTGCAGAAGAACAAACTCTTCGGTCTCAAATTCAGAATAGTAAAGAAAGTTTGGAACGAGAAATAGATGAGTGGATAAATGCCATGTTTGAGAAAGTTAATCAGATGGTATTTGATGAAGCCAATACACGTGAAGAATTGGAATCCTTAAATAGAGAAACTAAAGGAAAAATGGATAATTCATTGCAATCATCTGAAAGTAGACAAGATCGATTAAGAGAAATGAAATTATTGTTGGTCCATTTAGATTCTACCAAACAAAGACAGAGTGTACCGACACAAAACGGAGCTCCGCTAAACAGAAATTCTATTGTCCGTCGAAGTTTACTATCCAATTCTCCGGCAAATAGTCCAAGATCAAGCAGGATATTTGGTCACATGTCTCCTAATATATTTTCAAGTCAATTTTCGGATGAAATAGGATTTTCTAAAATTAGACGTCTTTACATTGATAGTATAGTTTTTGAGGAATTTCAAGAATATGTAAAGGCACTTACAAATTCTCCTGCTCCAGTGAATTCTAATCCTACACATCCATTTATGAAACGTTGCATGAATGAAGATATCCAGCCATGTTTATTTGAAGGACATGCAGGATGGAAATCACCATTTTATAAGAGACGTTTATTAGATGCTATTATGAAAAATCAATGTGAAATTCAAAAAATATATTATAGTTCTTCAAACTCTGTTCCAAGTATATCTGATAATAATAGCCAAATTAGCAGTTCAACATCTAATACACGATCGATTAGTTACAATGAACCACCAGCAGCACCAAAACTTAAATGTGGCCTTTGTGGTCAACACAGAAGTTGTGATTTCCGCATGCGAATTTCTGGATCTGATGTTGCAGTGCCACCACTAACAACTATGACCCCATCATCACGTTTTTCGGTCACAGGAAGCCCAGGATGGATTCCACTTGATAGATTCTGTCGAGATCGTGTTGTTGCCGTATGTGATTTCTATACCTATATTTCACATTTACGTAAAGGGTTATTTGCCAATTCACCTGTATGGGGAATGTATAAACAATGCCTTAAATATCGCAGAAGAATGAGCATGGCACGTGTTGGTAGTGTTAGTATGTTTGAAGAGGAAGAAGCCATTATTAATGAATGTTTAAACAATTCAGAAATGGAAGGAATGGTCGTACTTGTGAATTAGGAAAAAGATTCCCGTAGAATATTTCGGACAATAGACGACAGGGAAAAAAAAAAAATTCTTATTTATTTTTATTATTATTATTTTTATTATTATTTTTATTATATTTATATATTATATATCTCTGTCATTTTATTATTTGAATGAAAAATTTTGATCTTATTAATTGAAAGGGAATTTTTAACTCTTTTTTTTTTTTTTTTTTTTTGTTGCGTAGAGAATCGAAATGAAAAAAAATTGTTTAAAATATTCGATGTATATGTAATAATATTTTTTATATTTTTATATATTTTAAAAATTTTTTGTGATGAAATAGGGTCATATAATATATATATATATATAGTTATATATATATATATTATAGAAGTAGGTTCTTTTATGTATTTAAGTACTGATCTACTACCTTCTATAGCGATAATAGCGATATGTATATATATATACCATCTAGAATAAATTATATATGGTATAAGGAATTATGTTCTTTATGTATTTGAAGTATATATTGTTTTAAAAAAAAGAAAGAACTAAATTTAGGTTAAAATAAAAAAATTGTTTTTGTTCTACCTTTAAAATGTTTAATTGTTTTAACTTAAATGACAATACAAAAGTTATTTTTATAAATGCAATATAATGATGTTTTTAATATATTTCTGCAAGTTGATGACAATGATTTATGTACGTATGTATTAGTGCAGTACATCTTACCATGCTTGAATAGGATAGGATGAATAAGATAGGATGAATAGGATAGGATGAATAGGATAGGATGAATAGGATAGGATGATTGAACTACAAATATGAATGACATTTAATGAATGGCATCGATTTTTATAGCTAATGATTTATCTATACGTATGTACTATTTATTTAATAATAATAATAATAAACTTGTTCGTGAAAATTTTAATTTGTATGTTTTTTATTTATTTATAAAAAAAAATATATATATTTATCGATTTACATCAGCCTTTTTCTTTTTTTTTCAAAATCAAAAATAGTTAACTACTTAATACCTATATATATATATAAAATCAATATCTGAAAAAGGAAAATAATCATTAGTTCTTGAGTCAACAAGAACTATTTTTGAGGAAAAAAAATTGCTGATAATACTATTGAAACTTTTTTTTTTTTTTAAAGAAAGGAAAACAAATTGGTTACAAGAAAAAGAAAGCGGGAAGGTAATATGTATATTGCAAGGGTGTTTGTTGTATGTGGTGAATAAAAATATATATATATTAACAACCAATCGAAGAATGCTTTCTTTTTTTTTTTTGTTTTTTTTTTGTTTTTTAAAGTGGTATGAGAGCAATCAATCGAATGGAAAATGAAAAAAAAAAATGATACATGAACGAAGTTTCTTTTTTTTTCTTTTTTTTAATAAAGAACATAAATCAAAAACTATATATTTCATAAGTTGTAAAAATTCTTTTAAAATATAAACAATTATTCATTCCCATATCAAACGAGATGAATCGACCAAAGCCTTTTTCAAAAAAAAAAGGTGACAAAAAAAAAAGTATGTATATATACATACATATATATATATATATATATATATATAAAAGTTCAGCCAATAGAAATCTGTACAATAATAAAAATAGGCCAAACAAAAAATCATCATTAAAATATCAAATAATTACTTTTTATTTCTTTTCAGGCGATTGGTTAGAATATTGAGGAACTTTATTTCCGCCGGGACCCCAATATTGTTGCATGTAATTATTCGGTGCGTATTGATTTAAGTGCTGCTGACCATATTGTGGATATCCAGCAGATGACATATATTGTGAAGCGATATTACTTGTTCCTAAAGTCATGTTTGGAATTCCACTGTACTGATTATAGGGGCTTAAGCCGAGAGCATAAGAGGGCTGAGTCTGCGATAATTGACCACCTGAAGTTTGTGGCTTGATAAGATTTAACGAAATCGAAAGGAGTAAAAATATTAAGAGTTATAATAATAATAATTAATAATTTAATGACAAAATAATAATAATTTAATAACAATAATAATTATTATAATTATAATTATTAATAATTATTATTATTATTTAATAATAATAATTAGTAATGATGATTATGTAATTGTACCTTTCTATCATCACTGTAGACATCACCATTTGCATCTACGGGAGCAGAACCGTCATTTCCATATACAGGAGCGTTTTGTGCCGAACGAGCCTAACAAGGTTTTAAAAGAGGAGGAGAAGGGAGTATGCCCAAACATAAAATAAAAAAATAAAGATGAAAAGATAGAAATAATTTTTATAAGCGAAAAGACTTTTATTTAATAAAAAAAAATGATACATGAATAACTAAAGCAGATTTTAAGAAAAAGGTTGCATTGCACGAATATGATTAGGAGAAAAGTTATGTTTAATATATACCGTATTAGGAGGATCCTGACCGGATGGAGCATCAGGAGCGTTCAAACAAGCTTGGATCAAATTCTTCCCTTCAGGCTTAGTAACGAGGGGTTGAAGTTTTGGAGTAGTAAAAGTGTAAACCAGACCAGTTTCTGATACGACCAAAAGTAGAACCTGGGTCCCAGTAAGGGTACTTAATTCATATGCCTAAAAGATGAAATAATGAATAATAAAGAAATATTAATGAAAGAATAAAGCTTAAAGGGATAGAATAAAAGTAGAACTTTGAAGAAATAATGTTGATTGATTGTCTTTGTTTGTACACTACTTTTAGTTCGTTAATCAAAAGAGGAAATTTTAATTTAAACACGACGACAAAAATGGCAAGGATGACATTATGCATTTTATACAGATTTAAATAAATTACAAAAAAAAAAATAAAGATAAAATATACATATATACATATCTGATATATATATATATGTATATGTATATATATATATATCATACCGGTATATATATATATCGATATATCAAGAGAGAATAAAAAATCAAGAATCACCTTTTTCATTATTCCAGCTTTTCGTTTACTGAAAGTAATGTGACGCCTACTTTTATCATCGATATATTCGATTTTTATTTTACGACGACCAGCACGTTTTTCACTTTTAGTACCACTTTCTTCTTCGTTAGACTCAATATCTTCTTCATCTTCATATTCACGTTTACTAGAACCTTTTAAAGTTGACGGTTCGGCCAAGTCAACACTGTGACCCGAAGCGTTACTTTGTTTTCGTTGGTTATTTGGACTTGCAAGGCCGCTCATGTCTGTGGCGTGCATTCAAAAGTGGTAAGTGGAAAGGACTTTTTTTGGAGGTTGCAGAAAATTTGACAGGTAGCTAACCGGGTAGTGAGTAACCTTTTTGCGTAGTCTGTATGCGTAAAAGGAAGTGAGGAGGAAAAAAAAAGAAAATGAGCTGACCGAAAAGATTCGCCCCCTTGTAAATGTTTTGAAAATATTATTGCATCATATCACGTGTACATGTGAATAATAAAGATCCGAGTGACACGGAGTATGTAACACACACAAAAAAAAAAAAATGGGGGTGAGGGGAGAAGAACCAATAATTATTAAATAATTAAAAATGCGTCAAAACTGCGCCACAGGTCATAAAAAAAAAAAACTTGAAATGACCGATTTCTAATCAATTAAAATCAAATAAATGGTAAGAAAAGAAAAATAGTAAAGAAAAATGAAAAAAATGGATGTATGCGTTGGGAGATTAGTGAGATTAGAACGAGATGATGAACAAGATGAGTGTAAGACGAACGGATGATTACGGAAATTTGACACGCCGAACACAGACAAATGAAAATTCGAGAAGTTAAAAAAAAAAAAAAAAAAANAAAAAAATTCGCGAAAAGAGAAATAAGAAATAAACTATATATTGTTTGATGAAAAAGGAAATTCATCGAGCGATTGGATGAGTGAGCGCGTCGATACATCAGAAAGATTCTCTTAGAGTATTTTAAAACATTTTTAAGTATTTTAAGAATATCTTAGTGAATCTTTATGAATCTTTATGAATTTTTATGAAGAAAATAATACACGAAATATGATACTAAAATGATAAAACCAAGAGAACGAGAATAAAAAAGAAAAAAAAAAACTAGTATGAGAAAAAAAAAAAAACCATTTAGGATTGACTCACGTTCTTGAATAACTTTTTTTAGTAGAAAGAGATTTTCCTGAGTCACAAGCTTTAAGGAAAAAAGCGAAGAAAATTTAGTAGAAGAAAGGGATGAAATATTTTTATTTTGTTTTTGATAAAGTGCCAAACAGTTGGCTTGAACAAAAAGGGGCAGGAAGACAACAAATTGGACGTAAATGGATTCTGGGTTTTTTTATAACATCCCAATTCTAGTCAAAAGGGTCTGTCAAAAAGTAATTCACATTATTCACATTATATTTAAACATATTTTTATTTTATATTAGTCTAATTTCACATAATGTTAAACCGGAAAAGTCGGGAACCGCACAAAACAATACAATCGACCTCATTGATATTACACAATACGGAAAAAGTAAAAAGGCTTGTTTAATCGGTATACATAAACCTGTTTATCGGTATACGATGGAATTTCATACACTCCAAGAGAAAATTTCCAGTAATTTTCCTGAATAGAAACAAACAACCGTTTTTAGAACAGTCAAACTTCTTTGGGAAATTTTTAACACTCCGCCACCGTCCCTCTATATTTTGCCCTATATATGTCATTGACCTCTTTCTCATTGAAGTTGCGTTATCTCTGTGTATATCATCAGTAAAACGTTATACAAATTATAATGACTCATCCATTTCAGCTTGATAAGCACGAAACACAAAGTGTTTTTTTCCTCCTCCTCGGAAGCACTTCACTTTTAAACCGAGACTTTAATAATTTGACTCTTAAAAATTTTTTTTTCTTTTTTTTTTTTTTTTTTAAAATAATTTGACGTCAATATTCTAACATTCTTGTAATTTCTTTTAGCCATTCCTAATCTATTTCTAAACTATTCTTAAACTGACTGACTGTTCTAAAAACTAATTTATAAACTATACAATAGATAATAATAATAATAAAAAAACTATTAATAAATTAATAAATTAATAATAAATTAATAAAATAATAAACTATTAATAGACTATTCATAAACTGTTCATATAAACTATATATACTGAACTATTCATAATAAACTATACATCTACTACTGCAGTACTGTATTTATCTACTATTTATAAAGTTTATATATTCTTAAATTCTTGATAAATTATCAGTTATCTCTATTCATTACGTATTCGTAAACTATAAATTAATTGGCCATTCCCTTATTTCTTTCATCATATATTACGTACGTATGTAAATCTGTTTTAGAAGATGTGATAATGATAATCACCTTATTTATTTTTCCGTGCGTATTTTTTTTTGCATTCCAGGAACGAAAGATTTAATCATAGAAAACTCGTGTTATGTGTTGATATGTGTTAGTATGTGTGTGTTAGCTCTTTGTTAGCTCTGTGTTAGTTTCTGTGTTAGTTATGTGTTAGTTCTGTGTTCTGTATTAGTATTGTGTTAGTTCTGTGTTCTGTATTAGTATTGTGTTAGTTCTGTGTTATTCTGTTTTAGTGATACATTTTTTTTTCCTACTTTTCGTTCCTTTAACTCCGGTGTAACCTCTCCGTCCCTTTTCGGTCATTTAATTCACTAATACGGATTTGAACGACAAACAAAGGTGTATATGTGAAACTCAATCAAAAACTAGCTGAACATTTCGTTTCAAGAATCAATTTATATGTATTTGGAAGTCTCTATAGTACAAACTTGATTAAAATAGAGAACAAAGGGAAATTTCACACAGAACATCTTTTTTTTTAAAAAAAAATATTAAATCACTTTATCATATGTAAATGCCTTTGGCGTCCTTATGTTGGCATCTGATGAGAATATGTCGTGAAACAGATTTTAATTGATTTGGGGTTAGTTGCATGAACTATGTCAGCTGGAATGGGCGTAATATCTGTACTCCATTTGAAGATCTCGGTCCGTATTATTCCTATGTTGTTTCGGATGCTCCCATGGTACATTTATGTTATTTATTTCTTATTTATTTCCTATTTAATTTTCTCCTTTTTTATCCCTATACTAAAATTTATTATTGTATCCCCTCTTTTTAAATGGTTGCGTTGAAAAAAGATCTTTCAGATATAGCTACAAACAAAAAGTTCTAAATTTTTTTTTTCTTTATCACGTGATCTTTTTTTTTTCAATGTGTTTCTCTAAGTTAGTGAACATTTCATTATAAACTTATATTAGACCTTATACTGTACAGTACTATCAAATATACTAAGTGCATGTTCAATAAACGTCCACTGCGACACGACAAGTTAAAAAATATTTTCCAGTAAGTTGCTTCTTAATAACTGCCTATTTTATCTTAACTTATTTAAAGATGACGCACGGCCCTATCGAAGCTCTAAAGAATCTTTAGTAATCTCACATTCTAAGAGTCAATAAGTGGCCAAAACTGAATCTAAAAAAAAGAGATTCTCTTCTTTGGTCGTTGCCAAACACTACATAGGCGTCTGTAAAAGACGGTTGTTTGTGCAACATTACCCAGAGGAGTTACATATCACTTTATTGCAAAAAATATATATTGTTACGGTAAAATGGTTGAAAAACAAACTGTCATTAATTATTTTATACCAACTTTATCTTCTCCTTTCATGATTAAATTAGGTGGTTTATGAAAATTCAAAGACATCTTCCTTCATATATATGTTACTACTTTCATCACGAATTCTTTTCATTCATTCTCGCCCGTTTGTCTCGTGATTTTGTCTCAGAATATGGTTTGAACTATGGACATTATACTTTTAAACAATCAAATTCTATCAATAACTTACTCACTAGAGGTGCAGGAGAATTGCTGTAACTTGCCGTAACTTTTGCCTTAACTCGTCGTAACTCGTCGTAACATAATGAAGTTACGCCAAAATTGCCGTAATTCATTATAATTATTACATATTACAAAGATAGTACTACAAGTTACGGAAAAGTTACGCAATCATTGGGACGATTCGTCTGCATCACTGGTTACTCGCCCAAAATAATATAGTATATTTAAAATCAGGTACATTTTTTGTTGTCAAGTATAAAATATTAAAATATTAAGATTCATTTTATTATATTTTATATTCAATCCCTCGATCATTATATCAATATCACGGCGGATTATTGAATAACTCCCTGATTCGTATGTGAATAACGGAAACTTCGTTTCTCTAATTCCACAATAAGGTCGAATAGTGCCTTATCGAGATATTTGATATGACTATAATGATTTCCTATAGTTAATTTCCGATTGTTTACCAATTAATAACGTTAATCATGTCATTTCAGGATAGACATTGGAAATAAATAAAAGAACAGTTATAAAACTATCAGATAACTTGGTTGCTTTTCAATTTATATTTATAAGTTTTATCAGATTCTCATCATAAAACCTATAGCTATATTTAAATACAGTACTAATTTGTTGTTTATTATATTTTGATATAGATTATATATTAATAACTAATCAAAATAAAATATTTATGTATTTTTATTAATTTTATGCAAAATAAAATAATATAAAGCAAATTAAAACTAAACAAAAATTAATTATAAACCGATATTTGAGAATTGTATTCGTTAATTTTAATATTTGTTTTTTTAATTCAAGATTATTAATAATTTAAAAAAGCTACTATAATACTGTATAACATTTTTATAAAGTATACTGTATTTGTTATTGCTTTTTTTTTTTATTAATTCAAAAAAATTATTATATTAATAATAATTTAAAAAAACTAGTATAGTGTTTTTGTAAAATATATTTATTTAAGATTATTAATATAGTTAACCTTTTTATAGTTACTTTTTATTAATCATATTTTTAATAGATCTATAAATAAATTTTGCTATTAAAAAATAGTACAATTTTAAAGCTTTATTATAGTAACTTTATTTATTTTAATTATTGATGCTAAAAAATTAATTATGTATTGTAATAAAAATAAAAATAAAACTTTACTTCTAATATTAAAAAAAAAAAACAGTATTACTTTTTCTATTCTATTTTTTAAATATTAGATTAGCAAATTTATTTGGCTAAATATCTTATTGCAATTTTGCTAGTTTGATATTTAAAAAAAAAAATAAAATAAACATTCAGACTCTTCCCAACGATCCCTCGTACCAAACCTTCCACAAAAATCGAACTACGGAAACTATACAGCTAACATATTTAACACAACAAACCTTCACCAAGCTGCTGTCGGGTACAAAGACCATTCACTGGAGGCTTTGTGCTATGAAATATAGATGAAAAAGACATGCAGACTTTTAAGCGAGGCACCTTGGCGGGCTTTGGTACTATCGAGCGAAGAAGTAGTAGAGCAACTCTGGAGGTTTGTCAAGCTCTGTGGATATGAATATAGAAGCAAAGGCCTGGTTAGATATATTATTCTGTATAGCGTAACTCTTACTTTCCCTTTGGGTTTGGAAAATTTTCTCTGGTGTCAACGGCTTCTCAAAAAATTCCAAAAAGTGGGCGTTTCGGCGCACCCCTCCAAAAAATTGGCAGTGTTTACTCCGTCCCAATTAGGAAGGCACCTACTATTTCGGATTCAAGGTCACGAGTATGTTTTGGAAACAAAATAAACAATGAATGACACGTGAGGTTTTTCAGAGAAACCGCTGGAGGAATTTTTACATAGTTTTCTTTTCTTTTTTTCAACATATGTATGTCCGACCACTTTTTTTTTTTCGCTTTTTTTATCTTGTCCATTTACTTTAGGTTTTTCGTTTAGGATGTGTAGATTTTCCCAATTTTTATTTCCCTTTTTTCACGTTCCCCGTATACCCTCTTCTTATACTTTGTGTCTTTTTTTTCTTTCTTGTTAGTTGCAGATAGTAGTTGTTTAACTTTTCTGCCAGAATCTAGGTGGAAGAAGTTTGAAAGAAATTAGGTGGGACAGAAGAGCTGATAGGTTTCTGTCGGTGAGCTGTATCTTGAGGCCATTAGGTACAATGGATATAGTGAGATATTATCTATCCTTGGCAGGTCACGGTTAAGTGCTTATGGTAACTGGCCGAGTTATAGTTTTAGTTTTAGATCAGTAGATCGAACCATAGTAATAGCATTTGCATATGTAACTATAGTTTTAACAATAAAACATAACCGGACCACCTAGTTAACAAAAAAAAAAATAAAATAAAATAAAATAAAAGAAATAGCATTTATTTATAACAAAATACTTTTTAAATCTTTTAGTTTAGTAAACAAATATGTTTATTAAAACAATTAAAAAAAATTTTTTTATATTTTAATTTAGGGTTTTTAGATTCTGTTTAGTATAATTTAGATTTAAATTTAGATTTAATTGAACCTGAACTAAACTTTAAATTTTGTACAGTACCAAACAGCAAAAACCATCTATTTTTTTTAGAGCATCCAAATTTAAAGCATGTAGCACAAACTGTGATTAGTTAATATATATGTAATACAAGTTCTAATTGGCTAATTATAATTTGTCTGTATATTGTACTGTATTTAGTAATTTTTAATAAAAATATTAACCAATCAAAATGCATGCACATGATCAGGCATCAATCTGATTGGTTGATTGTTCTGCACCAAATTTCTGATTTACTATAAAAGTTACTAAACTTTAATCTCTTATAACTTTTTTAAAAAGCAAAATATTAAAAATCTGTCTTACAAATTTGTAGTTTAGGCTACAAATAATAAGTTTGTAAGAGAGGTTTTTAAATAATTGTGGGGGCTGATGCTGAAAATGGATTATACTGAAAATTTGGGGATCTCTATTTAAGCCTATAATACCTACTAAAACCCATATATACTCTTTTATTAATAAAACTACACCCTAACCCTAGCCTAACTATAAAAAAAAAGACCACAAAAAAGGCCCTAAAAAAATTTACAATTTTCATAATAAAATATGAAAATTTTTTAGCATAATCCATTTTCAGCATCAGCCCCCACAATAATTACTTGTTGTCAAGTTATTAAACTTTAAATAATGCCAAAAAAAGGAATAGTTTTTGCTGTCCAGTACTGTAGATCTTTGAATTTAAGCCTAAACTGAACTTTAAATTAATAAATCTAAATTAAACTTGAACTTAAATATTTGGTTCAATTCAAATTTAGTTCAAGTTCATAAACATGTTTAGGTTCAATATTTTTAAAAAACTATTAAAAAATAATAATTACTATAGTAAAAATATAAATATTGTTAATTTATATTAATTCTGGCTATAATTTTTTTTAACAACTACAAATCCAAATCAGCTAAAATTTTTATTATAAATAAATATTATATTGGGCTATAATATACTAAAAATTTTATATAATTTGAATTAGTAATTTTTGAGAAATTATTTAAAAACCATAAATAATTTTTGTAAAAAAATTACTTATAGATTTTAAGCAATTTTTCAAAAATTATTTATATAAAATTTTTTTTTTCCTCTTAGGCAAGACTCGCCAAATACGACCTCTTTGATTTATTATACTACTAAAAAAAATAGTACAACCTAAATAAACAAAGAATAATACAGCACTGGCATCATCCGATTTAGCTAAACTAAACCAAATGCGAATCGCCGCACAGCATCTCGGAAGACACCGACTAGTCCATCAGCCTCGCTCCACCATACAAGGGCATTTCCCGAAGGAAATATCCTTGAAAGTAGGAGAAAAAAACTAAACTACTAAAGGGCAAAATATGTAGAAAGGAGGTAAAAAAGAAACAGAAAAAACAACGAAAATGAAAAAACAAATGATAGAAAAAAAAAAAAGAAAAGCAAGGCCTCGGGTCAATTAAGCCCTGCACCAAGTAGACCAGTGATGGTAAATGACAAGGTCATAAAAATTTTTATGAAAATGACTATAAATGACATGTCATTTTAAAATGACAATGTCATTTATTATAAAAAAAATTTATACAAAACCATGGTAATATGACAAGTCATAAAAAATATTTTTATAAATGACATTAAAATGACAAATAAATGACAGTATTACTATTATCAAAAACATTACCAAAAAATAATTATCGATGATCATAAAATTCATCACATTCCTTCAAATCAGCTGAATTCGATACTATCTATATCGGAGTTATTATTTAACATTTCTAAATTGGACTTTCCTTATAAATGCAAAATAACACCCAAAAGTGTAATTTTGAATTATGATCGAATTAAGCTTTATCTTGGCCATTACTCAAACTATGCCCCTAGATGTTTTTTGCATTTTTTACAGTTTAACATCCATTCCTGGTTTAGTGTGACTTAGTGTTCCAAATCATTAGTTAAAAAACCTACTAGTTGGCAACTTTTCAACTAATTGATTTATTATCAACTGGTTCGATTACAATTAATTGCTAGTTATCAACTAGTTATCAACTAGTTATCAACTAACTATAATTTATATTAATCAACTAAATGATATAACAAAAATCACAACCATGGATTGGTAATTAATAATACTTCTCGGTTTGAGATGTATCTGGTGAGAATTTTTTTTTATTTCAACTTGCCAGTTTTCAGTGTGTTTTATATCAACAGGTAATCCTCCAAAGCATAAAGGCATTATTCTTCGTATATAATATGAATTGCTCCGGGTATCAAATCATAGAGTCAGTACTACAGTTGTCATTTTTCAATTTTCACTTATTGAAAAAATGATTCGGGCAATTCTTGATGTAATAGATTAATAATAATAAACATAGTTCATATTTATTAATGATTTAATAATTTAAAGTAGTTCTTTTAGTGTCACATGTTTCATTTTTTTCAATTATACTTAAATCGTTCTTTTTTTGTTTTATATCTATATTTGAATTGACCTTTTTTTTAAATCACTACTAAATATTAGACCTACCATTAAATCATAGGTTAGATTTAACCATTTTTTAATCAATTTTACAGTATATAATCTATTATAGTAAAGCTTTGGATCCATTATCTGTGTTCATATTCAATTTAACAGATATTCGACCGATTTTATTATTAACTTTAGTATACAAGTGATAACAAATCCAAGTTCTATAATGTGGTTATAATATTCTGAGAAATATAGGTGAACAATCTACATCTTTTTCAAATTTCCATTACATAATAAGCGAGATGTAAAATAATAAAACTATTAAAGGAGGGAGAGCGTATATGTTTAACCGATTTAACTCTAATAGATACTAGGAGATAAGTTTCTGATTTACTCGAATAAAGGTCTCTTCAGCTCTACACTAGCTTACTTCCTTTATTTTCATTAAGTAAAATCGGAGGGAACCCCTCTTCATCTGTCTCTCTCTTTATTAAAGTCAAATTCATTCGTTTATATACATTTGAATTTAATATACGACATATTGATGTGTTATTTGCCACGTTAACATACTGTTTAACACTACGTGCTTTTCAACAATGGTACTACTAAGCTTAACACGTTGACATGCTATCGAGAATGTTTATAATCTGTGTCCCTTAACACGCATAAGTGTTAACATTTTACAAAAAGGTGTTATTTATGTTAATCAAGTTTACACAGATTAACATTTAAAAATAATCATTCTAACAGCTCATTATGGTTAGCATTATCATTCTAACAACTTTTGATGATTAGTGTTAAATAATCATTCTAATAGTTTTTATGATTAATGTTAAATAATCATTCTAGCAGCTCTTTATAGTTAGCGATAAATAACCATTCTAAAAACTCCTTATAGTTATGTTAAATAATCATCCTAACGGCTCTTTATTGTTGCCATTCTAACAAGCTCTTTCGGATAAGCATCTAGTGTTTGGATTAGGATAGTTGAGATATGGTTCATGATTCGTGAGACATTTGATCAAATATTATCAACAAACGGCGATATTTAATTGATAGATATCACTATAATGAGCTTTTAAATATATATTTTCAAAATTCTTCGTATCAATACAAATACCAATATGATTATTAATAATTATTATATAAACTATAAATGACAAGTATAGTCATAAAAAGATAAATGATTTTTTTATGCCAAAAATGACTTGTCATATAACAAGGTGTCATTTATTTTTAAATGACAATGTGCCATCATTGAAGTGGACTATTTTAAAAATTACATGATACTAAGAAAGGTAGTCTCTACTCTAACTAAACTCAATTTATCATATATAGGCGAAAAACTATTACTAGAAAAAATGGCCTCTAACCTAAAGAAACTGTAGAGATAGGTATGTAAAAAAAAAACTACAACTATAAGAACATTCTAGAATGAAATTTCGTTACAAGGTTTCCTCAGACACGTGTCGCTTATTATTTATCTCAAAAAACTGAAATTCACTCATGACTTTATTCCAAAATGGCAGCTGCATTTCCAAATTGGGGGAGGTAAACATTGTCGATCTTTTGGAGAGTAAGCCGAAATGCCCACTTTGTCGAAATTTCGAAAAAGCCAAAGGGACAGTAGTATAAGAATTTAATAGTGGGTGTTTGTTTTAAGTCCTTTAGATTTTCCAAGGAGTGTGTTTGAAAACCGAAATACTGTTCTCCATTAAGCTGCTACAAAAAACTTTGTCGGTGAAGAAGTTTCTTCACCAAAATTCTGTATTTACTAAAGCACCGCCTGCTTGTTATCACTTGTTCTTCTACTAATGCTTTTGGTTTGCATGCCGAATATATAAAGGAGTCCCTGAACAGATAGTTGACCTTTATAAAACCCATTTTTTGCAGTGCTTCTTCATCTAACTCTAGTATTTTGATATTTCGTTTGTGTAAAAATCCGGTACAGGTGATCGTTGGGAAGAATTCAAATTTTTTTTTTATAATATATAAAATTTTAGTATATTGTAATCCAATATTATATATATTTATAGTAAAATATTAACTAATTTAGATTTGTAGTTGTTAAAAAAATTATAACCAGATATATATATAAATTCATATTTTTTTTAATTTTTTATATATTTTTATTTATATCTGGCTATAATTTTCTTAGCAGCTACTAAATTAAATTAGTTAAAATTTCCAGTAATTATAAAGTGCATCTATGAATGATGGATATTCGATTTGATTGGTTAAAAAAATGTAAACAAGTAAACAATATGCATAATGCAGATCATTATATAAATTTAAATCCAACCAATCACAAATCAACAATCACTAATATTATTATTAAATCTATAGTAAGCAATATAAATACTTTATTTCATTAGCAAAAACTATTTATATCTGATATGTAAATCATATTATATTTAATATATACTATAATAATTAGCAACTAAACATAGCATTATAACTAGCAACTTGACTAGTAGTTAGTTTCAGAACAAGTAGTATGGTGGTTAGTTTTTTTTTTTTTTTTTTAAATGTTAAGGTGAGACCTTGCTTTTATTTTTATTAAATTTAATAGAAACTTTTTACAATACTGAAAGAAATTTCATTTTTTTAAATCAAATGCTAAGAATAAAAACTCAAATATATATCTAAGTAAACCTAAATATTTATCTGCAGCCTAAACCTGATGGTGGTTAGTTTCGGGACAAGTAGTACAGTAGTTAGATTTAAAACAAGTAGCACAATAGTTATTTGAAACTAGTGATATACTATTTATGATATCTGAAAAATTTTAGCATATAGTACATACAGTACATATAGTACATACTGTACGTATAGTTCTTTTCTGGCATCTAATTGGCTGAAACAAGTAATCAGCAAAAATTTTAGCATACAGTATGTACAGTACGTATAGTACAATACGTATAGTACTATACACAGCACATTACTAGTCAGAACAAGTAGCATGGTAATTAGATTTGAGATATAGCAAATATATAATGTATAATTGATAAAGTATGTATACTAGAAATTAAGATGCTATGTATAGTTCGTAAAAGAAATTCTCTAAAAAATTTAATCTATAACCTATACCAACCCTAACATGTAAAAGGACAATATTAGTGTTCACTCTAATCCTAACAATTAAAAAGGGATTACTTATAAAAGATAAATTTTTAAGTATTGCTAACTATTTATACTTTCGTAAATTTTTTTTGCTTATATCTATATATATATTACTTAGATACAGGTTTATACAACACATATTTCTGTAATACTCGTAGCATGTTATGTTTAGGACAAGTAATGCAGTAGTTAAATTCAGAACAAGTAATACAGTAGTTAGATTCAGAACAAGTAGCACAGTAGTTAGATTTGGAACAAGTGGCATAGTAGAGTTAGGCTTGGAACAAGTAGCATAATAGAGTTAGATCTAGAACAAATAGCATAGTATAAATAGATTCAGGGCAAACAGTAGTAGAATTAGATTTGGGACAAGTAGAATAGTAGAATAAGATTCGGACAAGTAGCATGATAGAATTAGATTTGGAACAAATAGTATAGTAGAATTAGATTCAAACCAAGTATTACAGTAGAATTAGATTCAGATCAAATAGCACAGTAAAATTGGATTCAGGATAAATAGTATGATAAAATTAGATTTGAAATAAATAGTATAGTAAAATTAGATTTGAGACAAGAACAAATAGGACAGTAGAATTAGATTGGGGACAAATAGTATAGTAGAATTAGATTCGGAACAATTAGTATAGTAGAATTAAATTCAGGATAAGTAGCACAGTAGAATTAGATTTTGAACAAGTAGAATAGTAAAATTAGATTCAGAATAAGTAGTACAATAGAATTAGACTTAAGATAAGTAGCACAGTAGAATTAGATTCGCATGGTATAATAGAGTTAGATTCAGGACAGGTAGCATGGTAGAGTTACCGGTAGATTTGGGATAGGTAATATGGTAGAGTTAGATTTGGAACAGGTAGCTCAGTAGAGTTAAATTTAAGACAGATAGCATGGTAGATTTAGACTCGAACAGGCAGCGTAGTAAAGTTAGAGTTAGGATTTATAGAAAAGTAGTTTTGTAATATAGTAATTAAATTTGGAATTAGTAATATAGTAGTTAAATTCAGAATATAATATAATAGGATAACATAATAAATAAATAAATTATAAAATAAATGATATATTCTTAAAGTTTTTATATAGTTTTTATTTATTAAATTTTTTAATGTTTCAGTTAGTATATATTATTATATAGTATTATTAGTTATATCATTTGAAAAAAATTATTGAAATTGCTAAAAAGTATGAAAAAATTATGTTGCTAGGAACTTCTCTAGTTAAAATGCTAAGAACTATTCAAATGGAAAATTGACAATTCTGTCTTTATCAAAACAGCACTTAGCAAAAATAATATAGTATTTATTTTATATCTATTTCATATTTATTTCATATTTATTTATATAATGTGCAAAACTATTATATTACGAATGTTATTAATAACGAATATTTGCTCTACAATCTATAACACCAACCTAATCATAATCTCCAAAATCTATATAACTATTTTAATATAACTAACTCTTACACTAATTCTGTGATACTATTTAGAGTTCCGCAATTTGATCTGATCTTCAAATATTTGAATCAAATATTTGATCAAATTCAAATTCAAATTTGACTATATTTGATTTGATCAAATTCAAATATGACCAAATTTGATTTGATTTGACAAATATTAAAAATTCAAATTCAAATCAAATTCAAATTCAAATATTTGAATCAAATCAAATTCAAATTAGGGTCAATTTGATTTGATCAAATTCAAATTGATCCAATATTTGATTTGATTTGAATTTGAGAAACCCTAATACTATCTAACTTAACCTTTGGCTAGACTAGTGATATAGTGGAATCGTTTCAATGATTGCTATAACTAGTTATGATATGAGCTTTGGATGATTCTACCGCATCACTAAGCTAGACCCACATAATTATCTAATTATAATCCTAATTCTTGCACTAGTTTTGCACTACTATCTAACCCTATCATTGTCACTAAGCCCGCTTTACATTTTAATTTTATTCTAACTCTTGTTTTAAATCTATTCATAATCTAATTTAAAACTCTAACTATTATGCCATGTCTCAAATCTAACTATTGTGCAAGATATTGTAATATAACCAAATTTAACTATTGTACTAGGACCCCAGACATCTAGTATAGAGGTCATACTTGTATTTTTTCAGCAAAAAGCTCTAAAATTTGAGAAGCAAAAAACAGTTTTTGCCAATTATCTTGGCATTTAGTAGACCAATTTGAACAAAGTTTTTTTTTAAAATGAAGCTCTTAGTGAGGCGCATCTAACAAAAAAACCTTTATTCAATTCTGATTACTAGATCAAAAGTTATTTAAACAAATATATTTTATCATTTTCAGCAAATTGGGCCAAAATTGGCCAAAATTCAGTTATGAACTATATGAGAGATATCTGGGGTCCTATTGTACTATATTCAAAACTAACTATTGTTATATCTGAATCTAACTATTGTACTGTGTTCCGAATTAAACATTTGAATCTAACTAATGTTCATTTTTTCTATTGCACTACATTCGTCTTTACTATCATGCTATTGTGCAAAAAAAAAAATAAATATCAAATTAATTAAATTTGTTATATTTTATAAAGTCCATTAAATAAATTAATAAAATGCCAAAAAAAAATTACTTATGAAATGAATTCCAAAAATATAATGAGCTTAGGTAATTGCCTATATTGTAATTGTGGGCTTACAAAAAAAACAAAAATTGATCAAATCCAAAAAAACAATAATGTGGTATATAATAGTTAGAATTATTTTAAATGTAAACTCTTTCCGCTAATCTTAATTTTATTATATTTTTTACCCATACCCATTTTTCAGCAACTTAAATAAGAAAAATACACAGTTATACTGTACATTACATGAATGTTTTCCAACTACTATCATTCCTTATAAACTAGTTACCCACTCCCACTTAGTTTACAAAAACTTTGCTAAATTTTTAAGTTTGTACTAGTAGCTTTGTCTTCGGCAAAGAAACTAGTTAGTCAGACAATTTTAGTCAGACAATTTTACTCAAATCTCACTCCTGCAAGTACCAGTATACTACAACTATACAATTATACTATACTCTATCAGTAGAGTTACAACCATACATACAATAATACTTTACACTCAACACAACCCAAATACTAGACATCCTTATACTTCTACAAATTATTACAAAAATTTACTCAAAAGTAGCCGTTCTAGCTCACCCCCATCAAATCAAACAATTATATCATTATTTACAAAAATAAAACGATCTACAATATCAACACAACAACACCAACATATATTACCTAATCAACCTTCACAACAAACCAACAAAATGATCTATAATACCAACACAACAAACAATACATGTTACTAAACTGGCCATCAAAATACCCAATAAAGCTACATGACTACTCCGACCATTCACTACTCTTCTAGGACCCCGAAGAACTTTGATACAACTCAGATCTGAGTTTGTATAATTTTAGCAGTATTTTAGCCAAATACTATCCCTTAAACTGTAAGCAAATCCAGGCAAATTTGGCTGGAAAATTGCTATAAATATGCTTATGATCTATATTTTTTAAAACTTAAGATATTTAATTAAAATTTTTTTTGATAATATTTGAAAATAAGGATTATATTATAGTAGTATTTAATTTTATATTATAAAAAAAAAAGTTTAAGTTGCTAATAAGCTAAAAATAGACAAATTTTAAAAAATTTTTTATCCAAAAAAATTATCTACTTTTTCTTGGCGAACTCTATAAATATTAGCTCTAGCTTCCTGATTTAATAGAATGATATAGTTTATAAAAAGGATTGCAACTTTTATTATTGCAACTTTTGTAATTTACTTGTAAAAATTAGGACTTGTATTAGAAGTGAAATTTTTTTTTATAGACGGAAACATATAAAATTTAAGAAAACCTAAAGAAAAATTTTATAGTAAAAATTTTAAAATAAAAACTTTAAACTTTTATTGCTTTAAAGTTTATTAATAATTTTAAAAAAATTTCATAATAAAGTTTATAAAATATATTTTAAAGAAAAGATTCTATAAATAAAGTATACCCCATATGCTTAATAAATTTTTATTTTATTTAAAAAAATATAATATTTCTAAAAAAATCCAGACAAATTTGCCTGAATTACAGTTTAAAGGATAGATGTATAAAATAGAGCAAAATTTGAAAATTTACTATATAAAAATGCAATGTTTGATTTTTATGCAAAATTTTCTTTTTTAGAATTATCTGAGTTGCATCAGAGTTCTTCGGAGTTCTACTCTTCCCGACTATATACCGAAACTTCTATACACTCTACTACTATATTCTATACTCTTGTCTAACTTACTTATGATCGTTAAATTACCCAACCTATACACCCCTTTCTAACTTACATACGAATACTAAAATATCCCAATTTAAACATTCTTTCTTTCTGCGTTTTTTTTCTATAAAATTGTATAAAATAGCTTTTTGTAAATAGACATAGAAACTTCATAGCATAAGCTTGGTCTTTGATTTGTTTTAGCTAAAGGCAGGCAATAGGCTGCCATAATATCATTTACTTCTTTATCATAGTCTAAGATGCGGCAATTGCTGCTTTTAGCTAAGCCTGAATTGTAGGTACAGTAGTCTAAGTCTCAGTTTAGTAAAATTTAATATACAACATATACTTTGTAGAGTATCAAACTATATTAATAATAATAAATAACCTGAGACAAGATCTCGCTTATAAAAAAAAATAATAATAGTTAGAATTAGTTTGTATTGATACTATATACAATAATTATTATTATAATTTATAGCAAAACATTCTTTTATAGAACTTATTTGCTATTCCAGTGGCTAGCTATAGTATATGGTTAAGATCATATGGGCTTGCATTAGAGTTTCGTAATTCCACTATAAAATAAATATAAAACCCTGACAGACTAAGCTAGCGGATAGAAACTACTCTTAGGGTCACCCAAAATGAAGTAGTTATTAACTTGCCACAGTAGAAGGAATAAGGTAATAAATATACCGGGTGGATGAAAAGTTTCTGTACAGGTCTATAGATGCTGGTAAAATTAAACCATTTCACCAGGTGAAATGGTGAAATAGGTTTACCAGAATTACACCAAAATTTTATTTTGGTGAATTGGTGAAATTGGTGAATTGGTGAATTGGTGAAATTGGTGAATTGGTGAATTGTTGAATTGGTGAAATGGTGAATTGAATTGGTGAAATGGTGAATTAGTGAATTGGTGAAACAGTGAATTGGTGAAATGGTGAATTGGTGAATTTGCTCAGTCCTATAAATGGTTAATAGTTCTGATCTCAAAGTGTGCCTGTAAAATCATAAAATGTAAAAGCTTGAACAAAAACCTACCCGAATTCCAGGCTGAAATAATTCCAGACTCTGGAAATTCACCATTTCACCATTCCGCTGTTTCACTATTCCACCAATTCCCCAATTCACCATTTTACCAATTCACCATTTTACCAATTTACCAATTCACCAATTACACCAATTACACCAATTCACTAGTTATACCAGTTTCACAATTACCAATTGGTGATTGGTGAAATGGTAAAATCATTTCACCACTCTGATTTAATTTCCACAGCATCTATATACAGAACCTTTTTTATTATCTCTACTAATATAATTTAAAATTATCGGTATTAGATCGATAATCATAGTGCTTAAAAAAAGAGACTTGTATTAAGACTTTTTACCCATCTGGTATATCTAATATTAATCCTTCACGATATTGCTTCCAGTAGATAGAGTTATGTAAAAAATTCAGTTTCTGAGCCACTTACCATTCTGGTGACTAAGATTAAGTTAATTGCACTAGTATTGTCTTGATTTCTATATGGTTAAGTTTGAGCTAGTTTTGCATAATAGATCAGACTAGACTTGAACAAAATTGACCAGACTGAACCAGATCGGACTATTAACATCCCTAGGGGGCGTGCCATTTATTATATAATATTTTTTTTACTTTGTAGCCACCTCTACCCATGTATGGTGTAATCATTTTATCTAATTCTAATTGATTAATATAATATATAGACGTGTTGTGATCACTACCTCTGACCATGTATCCATGGTAAAAATTACGTAATAAATAGCATGCCCCTAGCTGTTCTCATAAATTTTGGAGCAAACTAAAAATTTGTTTGCCTTTCAAAATCTCTTTTGTTTTGTTCTAAAGATCATCTAACTCTTCGAATCATATCATTGTCTTTGGAACTTTGGTCTGAAGATAGCGATGTATTTTTTGAAGAGTTAGATGATTTATAGAATAAAACCGGATAGATTTTAGGAAACGAGCAAATTTTTAGTTTGTACTAGAATTTTTTTACAACATATATGATACCAATAAGCGAATTATTATAGAAATTATTATAAGGATGAACCAATTTCCAGAAGACAAGCCAATTTGTTAAAGAACTTGCATTCTAGCTATAGTATGTAATTAAGGTTAAGTTAAAATAGCTGTAAAAAAATTGAATATCAGCAAAAATAAAAAATACTTATATCTTTTATTGGCTAAAAAAAATTCGCCACTATTGCCATACTCTACAATGGCTATTTTATCCCATCTTATTAGTTCTTCTTTCTAAACATTAAATAATCTATACAGTCGGACCTCTATAAATGCAACCTTTACAAATGCGATACCTCCCTAAAATGCACATTTTTTTCTATTCTGTAAAATGTTATTAGTGCTAATGCATGTTCTATATTCTATAAATGCACGTTTTCTTGAATAACATTTTATATTACACTAACCTCCCTAAATGCATGTAGCCAATCAAATTTTAGTATTTAAGATAGATTATACAGTTTTGGTAGAAGTTACACCAACTTGATGATCAAATTTTTAAAGCTGCAATTTAATTGGTTTACTCTAAATGCAAACCTCTCTAAATGCACGTTGTAGATTTGTTTCTACGAGTTGCATTTATGGAGGGTTGACTTTACTATTAAGGTTTGTTTTTTAAAAAAATGGACTTTAGACAACTTCATAAACTTGGTTAGGGGCGTACCATTTATTACTAATATTTTTTACTTAGTAGCCACCTCTACCCATGTATGGTGTAATCATTTTATCTAGTACTAATTGATTAATATAATAAACGTGATCACTACCTCTGACTATGTATTTCTGACTATGTATTTATGGTAAAAATTACATAATAAATGGCATGCTCCTTACAATTATCAGCATAGTATTAGAGTTAAGAAAGACGAAAAAAAAGTTAAATTGTCACTTACGTACCTTTTATAATTGTACTATCATAGTCATGTTATCTTACTTTAGTAGTATTAAAGTAGCTAAAGTTTTTTCCCTTGCTTTAATACTAATAAGATAAGTTTACTCAGTCTGGTGACGTCGTTTTTTCTAGAAAAACTTTACTGAAATTAGCCAATAATACTTAAATTTTTTTCAAATTTAAAGCTTATTACCTTATTCATTGCCTAAATTTGCCTAAATTTGCTCTTTATGTGAAGTCTTTAGGGATATTGATCTATACTGATCTTTTTTTGCTAAAAACATAAGGTAAAAAATACTTTAAGATATTTTTAAAAAAAATTTATTATGTAAAACCACAAGTTGCTAATTGATGATATAGTTTTTTATAGTAAGATTACTTTAAAAATTTTTATTTATGTTGTGTAACTCAGGGATTTTCAAGCCATCAAATCGAATGTCTATTAGCTAGCTATACCACGTGATAGTCACGTTTCTGTAAAAGTATCTAGACTCCTGGCGGAGCCCATTTACATCAAACATGTCATATAACTAAACCCACCAGGGGTCTAGACACTTTTGCAGTAACATGACATGGCACATGAGAATTATTCAATCGGAGAACGTAAATTTTGATCATCCTGGATCAGTCCAACGTCAAGATAAAACACATGTACAAAAAGAAAAAAAGAGAAAAGAGTGAAAATACTCGAAAACTAGTGTTTAAATTAGCTTTAAAATCTATATAAAAATGTTCGAAATGCGATTTTACATATAGATAGTACCGGTAACCCTCTAGAGCTATATCCACAAACCCTAACTCTAACCTTAACAATAAAGCCAAAAAGTTAATCCAAATACGCCACACCATGTGATGGTCACGTTACTGCAAAAGTGTTTAGACTCCTGGCGGAGCCCGTATAACTAGTACTTAGCCATTAGCCAGCCGCTTAGCTGATAATTTGGTAACTTAGGTAGCTCTCCTACAAAAAATTGTTCATCTCCTAAACTTTTAGCCAATCAAAATTTAAGATCAGGTGTAACGTGATAGTCAAAACAAACATTTTTTGTTTTCTAAGTAAAAGTTGGATATAAACCTAAAAACGCATTATATTTGGGGTTAGGGTGAGAACAATGCAGGGTTAAAATGCTTTATTAGTAAAATTACACAAAAAACACTTAATTAGACCGCAAAATGTGGTTTCCTAATTAAAATTTAAAGCTATTTTTGTTTTTTGTAAAAAGGTGGCTTCGTTTTGAATTTTACGTTACACCTGATCCTGAAATTCGATTGGCCAATATTACAAAAGGTGAACAATTTTTTGTGGATTATAATTTGATCAGCTGGCTAATCCATGTGGCTTAAATCACTAGGGGAAACTAGCGAATGAAAACAACAGTTATATGCGTTTGTATTTTAATATTTTAACCATGAACAGGGACACAGAAAAATACCTTTTTATAGCGATATAAAATTTTACTCCTATTTTAACTATACAGTCAAGTCTCCGCAAGTGCTCCTTTTTTCTTCACAATAAAATATATTCATTTAGAGTAATTATTGTCATGGTTTATAATTAGATCTCTATGAGTGCACATTTTCCAAATGGAGAGCTCACTCTGCGACCTCCCAACTAACTCGCCCATATCCGAACTTTTCCGAAACTTTCCGACATTCCTAATTATATTACCTGGCCCAAATTAAACATACACTGCTCTTAATTTTGCCCAAAAATTCGTTGCCATCAAAAATTCCATTTTATACAGTTCTGTACTAAAAATTCCATTTTATTCATATCTATATATATGGAGTGCTCCGTATTAAAAGGGCCCATTTTTACATTTATCTCATTTTGAGATAATCGACTTGTTTTGATTTTCGGACTGATCCGGGATTAATTAAATTTCACGATTTTGATTGGTTAAAGACGGCATGTGACTATCGGATAATCTCGTGACGTGTTGGCTCTACGCAGCCTCATGTAATTTTTCTTTTTACATTATCTTGATTTTTTATTATGCAAATCGACTTTCATTAATAATTGAAAAATATCAGTCATGTCAAAATTTACTATACTGAGGAATCATTCTTGTTCTTTTTTATTTAATTTTTATTTGTTATTCGGTCACATGTGTGATAGTAGTAACGTTAATATTATTTAAAAAATACAGGTAATACAAGTTCATAATTTTTGTTCTATGAGGTGAGTAAATATGCAAGGAATTAACTTAATGTCCGAAAACATGTAGCTTATTTTATTCTTCAATATCATCCAGCACATCCTTGAAACTTTTACATTGAATCTGAAATTCGGTAAATTCTTCAATAATTGTATTTCGTTGATCAAACATTTCTTTGCCACTTAGATCTAGGACCATTCTTCCTTTCTGAGTCATTTTGGTAAGCACCAGGTGAAATTCATGCAACCGTTTGAGTGTATTATTTTGTCGTTCTAAAGCATTGCTTAAGTCTTGTCTAGCAGCCAATGCGAACCCAAAGGCAAAACTATTTGTAACAAACATCGCTGCTTCGCAAACTCTCTACGTTATAGATAGACATTGTTAAAAAATTATTATAACGCTCAATGAGTATTGACACATACCTGTACTGTATTATGAGATTTATATTTTGAGACGCCGTAATAAACTTCAAAGGCAGCAACCCTTAATGTCAAAAGTTTATAAGAATATTTTCAAAATAAAAATATTTATAAAAATATTTAATAAATAATTACGTAATTATTAGCTTACCCTAAATGTACCAATGCTCTAACCTTTGCACTTTTTTCTTCGGTTTCAATTTCTTTGAGGTGTTCATTACATTTAACCGATATCATTTCTGTGAGTTTCATCAAGTCTCCGATTGCTTTTACGAGAATCTCTAGGCGAGCTAGATATATTATAAACATGTTAAAATATTATACAAATAAATGAAATAAATAAAAGAAGCCCCTATTTCCACCATGATATGTAGATCGTGGCCAGGATTAGTTAGGGTTAAGGTAAGTGGATTTTTGTAATGTTAGCCACCATGGTGGAAATAGCAAATTTATAATGGTGGAGTAGTAATTCCCTAAAAAATGACGATTTTGTATAAATATACCTACCAGGTAATAGGTCATACTGCTCTCTGGCGAGAATGTTCAATATATTCTCAATAATTAAATAAATATGATCAATATATGTTGTAAAATACGATTTCTCTGCCGAAATTATTCTTTTAAATTGTTCATCGGAATTCTTTAAAATATTGAATGATTTACAAATATCCCTAAAACCTTCTATTAAGGTCCACAAGCTGAGAATCAAATGTAGACCTAAATCGGGCGACTATGTTATGCAAAATTAAAAGTTAAAATTGACGTAACCTACTTTTTACTATAGATCTCAGTTAAAGAAAAATTCAGGCTGACTTACAATTTGGTTTTCCAGCACCAGAACCCTTAAATTGTTATCTTTAATTAATCCAGCTAATTTTTGAAAAACAGTTCTTATGATATTGTATCTGAGTCTTTGATCCATAGCGGATATCAAAATACCAACTCCTTCAATAACACTCAAAGATGTGATGCGTCTTGGAAATATAGAATGAAACAGGCCTTCCAGCACATCAGAAGCTTTTGTTATTAAAAAGAAAAAAAAAAAAGTTAGAAAAAACTAGTGTAAATAAATAGTATTAATGTATTAAATAACCTACGTATATCATTTTTTGACTGAAATAGTAATGCCATTTCGTGTAATTTTCGAGTAAGCCATTCAACATCACCGAAATCTAAAAAACCTGGATCTTCTACTTCTGTTGATA
This sequence comes from Gigaspora rosea, assembly GCA_003550325.1. Lineage (NCBI taxonomy): Eukaryota > Fungi > Glomeromycota > Glomeromycetes > Diversisporales > Gigasporaceae > Gigaspora > Gigaspora rosea. The sequence goes on from QKWP01000313.1 coordinate 350,282, forward strand.
TGTCATCATCTTCGCTTTGATTCAGTGGGCAATATGCATTTGGATAAATAATATTGAACGTGATCGAATCAGTTGGTACCCAATCCATAAGACCATTTTCAGATACATAATATAGATTTGTTATGGCATTGCGCAACAGGTTGACCACATCTGAATGTGTTTTGTTTGAAAAGTAAATTTTCACCTGTATTTTGAAAAATGAATATTAACCAATCACTTAAAAAAAAAAGAATAATTAGTTAATGATAGCACACCTTTGCCGAGGAACCATGATATTCCGAGACTTCAAATAAGTAATATTGTTTAATCGCTTGTGGAACAACTAACGTTGACAAGGTGATGCCGTCGATAGGTCCCTATAAAATAACAAGTTATTTAGAGCCTGCTTTTAGATCAAATTTACACGGTCAATTTTTAATAAGGCACGAACCTTTAAATTAAAAATCTTGAAAGAAGAAAAGTTTCTCGATCCTTCTTCTAAAAGGTTAATGTTTTCCTCAACAAACAAGAACTCATTATTGTGAAGCAACGCAATCGGTTGTCTAGCCTCCATGTCCAAAAGAATGATTAAAGATGGGGTTTTGCTGCGTTCTAGTCGCGTACAGAATAAAATAATGGTTTATTTTATTTTTTTGGTTATATGATAAACAGTTACACGAGTCCGACGTTGTGCAAACTTGCCTAACAATATTGTAAGTTACATATTGTACTGCTGTACTGGTAAAAATTGCGAAGAAAAATCGCTAACGAATTCGTTGACGATTTTTTTATAACAGATACAGAACATGTTTCCTTAATTCAAATGTGCACTATTACTGAACTAAAATTCTATAAATACTTTTGAATTTTTCATTTGCCTAATCAAATGCATTTATTGATTGATGAGGTCTAAATTTATTATTAATTAAAGTAAAAACGCACCCTCTATACGCACATCCTCTCTAAATCACACTCAATTGGCCCTATATATTGTTTTTTTAATTGCATTCTTAAAAGTTTGGTTCCAAGTTTGTACACTTACAGAGGTTTTACTGTATAAATACCTCTTTAATCTATCCCGTTCGTGTTAATTTAATGAGATTAAAAAATATGAGTAAAAATAAAATTATTTATTAATTGAGTATTCGATCTGTTAAATCCCAAGCTACAAATCATAGTTTAGAAATATTGTAGTATATAGAGTATTAGGGTACACAAAGTTAAATTTTTCGTTTTAAATAATCTGGTGTTCCAAAATTCCGTCGGTAGTTCAGATTTTTTTTTTATCTATTGTAAATTAATAGATTCATGTCACATTTAAGGCCACGCAAAAGTTAATTTTTGTTTTGCATAACACAAAATCAGAAATTTTGGAATGTTTGTTTTCTTTTTTTAACCGGACCTACATGTAATTCAGATAAAGTCATCATCAGATAACAATAGCGATAGAATAATTGACACATAAAAAAAAAACTTTGCGTGGCATGATAAATTTTCATTCATTAATACACCTGACAAATTGATGAAACCTCTCATCGAGCAATTTTCTAAATGGTTTTGCATGGGTTCTGGGTTTGAGGCCCTTTGAGATCTGAAATTTGCTGTATACGGGTCTAAGAGGAAAATTAACTAAAATATATAAATATTACGCCCAAACTAATAAAGAGTAAGTGACATAGAAATAGTTCTGTTTGATGCATAATAAATGTACCTTATGAATCGTGTTCCAACTATGCTATATTCCTGCCCACTATCATTAAAGTCCGCTGCGATTTATAATATAAGCACCTGTCATATGCTAGAATCAGAACAGACCGTAACGGTAATGCAGAACGTTGCATGTCTTGCTTTGCCTTGCTTGATTCCTACTCTTAACAATGTAAATTCCGAGACTAAGTAAATCCCTTTTCATCTCGAAATACAAGTAGCTTTAATAATAATGAGAAAAACAAAAATGGCCAAATAAAGTGATAGGGGTTTTTTCTTATAACACCGAATTTAATATTCAGGTTATATGTTATTACCAGGTATCGAACCCGGAATTACTCGCCGAAAAATTGCGAGCTAACTATTACACTACAAAGTTTAACAGTTGAATTAATTTTTATAATTTATTATTTAAGGGTAGAGGGTATGTAGATCATTTCTATTAGTAAACGAGTGACAAAAAATATTTTTAATGCGAATTTAAAAGTTGCTACATATAAAAATCAATTTTTTACTATATAAATTGATTTTTTGTACTAAGTAAACTTGTTCGTAATAAAAAATTACACTGTGAAATAGTAGGCCGATTTAGGGATATCGGTACGACGATAGTACTACGCCCATCACATGTCCACAACGCACTACGACGATCACGTGACGACCGTTGAACCCTTCGCTTCACGATCATTATTATTATATTTTACTTTCTTTTAGTATAGCATTTAGTATTTATTTATCTTTATTTATTTGTTTGGTTTCGTATAGCTACTCCGTAAAACTGTTTACATTTTGATGCATATCATCGTTATGCATCATTCGTTATGCATAAGATCATTATACATGAGTTCGTTATATTAGTGTATCGAATCTCTTGTAAATAGTTTCAAGATAGTATAGAATTATAAGTATAAAAAGGATCTCTTTTGTACTAAGGGTACATCATGGTCACAGTGATGTCTTAAGATCTATCTAATAAAAGCCTCTTCGTAGAAACTTGCAAATTACCTATTTTTATAGCCCGGCCTGGCCCGCATTTAACTTTAAAAACTTTTTGCCGGCCCAGCCCGGCCCATATTTATAAATTTTGTTATTGGGCCCGGCCCGGCCCGCAAATATGAAATATATAAAAATTAAATATATATTTATAAAGAAGTTTGCTATTTATCGCCAGTGGTAATTATCACTAATATATATTTTGTATTTTTAAATTTTGTCTATAAAATCATCTTTGAGACTCTAACAAAAAAAATTTCTCATAAAATTTTGATATATACTATGCCACCTGCCCCATCCTAGTTCTTACCCTAACCTTAATATTAATCAATTTTTAATTTTTATTTCAGCAAAAAACTTTTTATTAATATTGTTAATTACTAGTTATGATCACCACTAGCAATAAGTAGTAATTTTTATTTATAAATTAAATTAAAAATTATTAATTTTATAATTTGGTTTGATTTATTTTAATTTTAAAAATTTTTGCTAGACTAGCCTGGTCTATTTTAAATTAATTTAACTTTTAAATTTATCTAGTTTATAAATATATAATTTCTAATAAATATTTATATTAAATAAAACAGTAGGACTAAATCACACCACTGGTGTTCAACACCAGTATGCGGTGTAATGTGAAGATCAGTATTAAAAAAATAAACAAAAAAAAATAAACAAAAGTTAAAGACGATAAATGTTGAGTAAGAGTTAATAGTTAGGGTTAGGGTAAGGCATAGTATATAGTAAAATTTCACAAGGTGTTTTTTTTTAAAAAAAAGGTGATTTCATAGATAAAATTTTGAGTTAGAAGGTATTTTTTAAAAAAAAAATAGCAAAACAACAAAAATTTTATGTTACACCTGATCTTTACATTACACTGCATTTAAAAAATTGATTGGTGTAGATCATTGTGGTGTTGAGCACCAGTGGTGTGATTTAGTAAAACTGAAATAAAATATATAAATTAGAAAATTTTTAAACAATTTATTTTTATAATTTAAACTAATTACTATTTAATTTTACAGTAGTACTAAATCGCACCACTGGTGCCCAACACCAGTATGCGGTGTAATGTGAAGATCAATATCAAAAAAATAAACAAAAAAAAATAAACAAAAGTTAAAGTTAATAAATGTTGAGTTAGAGTTAATAGTTAGGGTTAGGGTGAGGCATAGTATATAGTAAAATTTCGCAAGGGGTTTTTTTTTTTAAAAAAAAAGGTGGTTTCATAGATAAAATTTTGAGTTAGAAGGTATTTTTTAAAAAATTAACAAAACAACAAAAATTTTATATTACACCTGATCTTTACATTACACTGCATTTAAAAAATTTGATTGGTGAAAATCATTGTGGTGTTGAGCATCAGTGGTGTGATTTAGTAAAACCATAATTTTATTAGTTTAATTTGTTTAAATTTAGTTTATATAATTTTTATAAAAAATAGATTTTATTAGTTTAATTTATTTTTAAATTTAAATTTATAAAAATTTTAATAAAATATAAAATTTTATTTGTTTATTAAAAATTTAAAATTTTATAAGGTTCTTATTTGTTTATTAAAAATTTAAAAGCTTTAATAATTTATAAATTTTATTAAAAATTTTTAATATTATATATTTATTTAAAAATTTTGGCCCGGCCCGGCCCACATTTATAAAATTTAATAATTAGGCCCGGCCCGGCCCGCAAAAATTTGCGGGCTGGGCCGGACTGAGCCGGGCCACGGGACCCAATGCAGGCCTCTACCTCTTCGTCTTGAATTTCTTCTAACAAAGACCTAATCTATTCACCAATAGAACATTTCGGTTACATTTGGCGACGACAACAGGACCACCAGGTCGCCTACTTGAAGAAATTCGATTCTAAGATGGCTACGTCCTACAAAATTGAATACTTGATCCATAGTTCCTTCATTGAACTATGTCCCGATTTATGCCCCCACGTATTCACGTTCCCATAGTTGTTTTAAAAAAAAACGTTTCGTCCAACAAAGTCCCTAAAATTAAAATAATTAGTACCCAAGCACAAAAAAAACGAAAATAGAGGAAAAAGTCGTGTTTAGCTTCGGAAGTTCAATGTTTTACGCCCCTCACATGCCGTTTTATGTCTCTTGCGTCCTATGTCATGATTTGATCTTCCAAGTCTTGTAAATTTTCAACGAATTCCTAGGAAGGTTAAACTTAAAATAAGAACAGGAAAATCTTATATTCCAAAATACTGCTATCCCAAGTTCAAATTTCGTCTTACCTGAAGTTCCGGGCGGGAGCTCAAATATGAACTGGAAAAAGAGATCACTTGCGGGAATACCTGAGAAGAGCGAAAGAAGAACTAGTTAATAAAAACTATAGACAAAAAAAAAAATGGCAAACAAGACTTAACTTTGGAAAGGCCGACATGCCTCTGAAGAATATAGGCTAGGATGTATATATATTATATATATATATATATTAAAAAAAAAAAAAAGGGTACTGTATGAACAAGAAGACATACCTAACTCGAAATACGAAAGAATTCCAAGCTGGATAAGCTCTAGGAATCTCAGTCCAAAGTAGTTGAAAAGATCCCACCAACGGTACTAGACTAGAAGAACCTTTAAAGGATTTGAAATTGTCCATAGAAGAAAAACCCCTGAACGAAATAAAAAAAAATATATATTTATCTTATGATGCTAATCCAAATTCTAAGTCCCAACACAAGCTGAAGTTCCATATTCCATCTCAATTCAAGCTGAAATCCCATATTTCGCCTTTCAAGTGACCCACCCTTTTCAAGTTTGCAATTCTGAAGTCCATTAGGAAACTACCAAAAAGATATAAAACCGGGAAGAAATAAATCTAACTAAAACAGAGAAAGAAAAGTAGTTAGTAAAACATTTAAAGAAAAAAAGAGAAAACAAAGACAAACAAAAGTTTACTTAGCTTTGGAAGAAGACTTGACATACTATGTCCCATTTCGATGAAAGAAGACCTAGAAAGAAAAGTAATAAGGAACAGACGATAACCTTATAAAAAAAAGAGATAAAACGAACACTTCCCTGAATCTTTACGAATCAAACCCGGAATGGCAATAGTAGAAAGTCTTAAAAGGACAGATCAAAAGGCAGTACAAAAAAAAAAGAAAATTTTTTAGTGGATCATCAACGATAATCTGACGATCACATAGGTGACGTCAAAACAAGACAAAGAAATACTATCTTATAGTCCCACCGAACAAATTTAAAGTCGACTCGATTCCTGTGAAGCCAAATGAAAGAATTCCAAAAAAAAAAAAAAACTTATCTATTACACCCTAAACCCGGACGAGAAGTTGATAATGATAAATAAGGATGTGACGAAGGCCGAAGGATGGTCACGACTGTTGTGTGCGAGTGTAGTGCACATAACACATTAAGCTCTTTGAAGAAACATAACTCTAGCCTTTTAGATGATTCCTTCATTGGTCAAGACATAAGAAGGATGTGAAGAATTAGTCGAATGGAAGATAATACTTATTTAGAATCAGATTAAGTTTAAGGTTTTGCTTTTGAAAGCATAGTAATAAAGTATGCTCATGGCTGGCAATGCACAGATGCGCTGATAGTTAGGCAGTGATTGCAGCATGAGATACTACGTTTAGAAATTTGTTATAGGGTTAAAATTTTAAAGAGATTTTATTTTATATAAGTATTTCCTTACATAGTATTTTTTTTTATATATAGTCTTAATTTTGACTCATTGAAGTTCATCTTTAGAGGAGGGTAATGTTTAAATATATTTGTTATTTTATTATAGGTTTACTTTATTAATTTGCTCGGAGAACCTTGCATTTTGAGAGAGGGGGAAGTGTGAAATAGTAGGCCGATTTAGGGATATCGGTACGACGATACGTACTACGCCTGTCACATGTCCATGACGCACTATAATGATCATGTGACGACCGTTGAACCCTTCGCTTCACGATCATTATTATTATATTTTACTTTCTTTTAGTATAGCATTTAGTATTTATTTATCTTTATTTATTTATTTTTATCTTTATTTATTTGTTTGGTTTCGTATAGCTACCCCGTAAAACTGTTTACATCGTGATGCATATTGTCGTTATACATCATTCGTTATGCATAAGATCGTTATGCATGAGATCGTTATGTTAGTGTATTGAATCTCTTGTAAATAGTTTCAAGATAGTGTAGAATTATAAGTATAAAAAGGATCTCTTTTGTACTGAAGGAACATCATGATCCACAGTGATGTCTTAAGATCTATCTAATAAAAGCCTCTTCACCTTGAATTTTTTCTAACAAAGACCTAATCTATTCACCAATCAAACATTTCGGTTACAATACATATCCTAAAAATTTTATTAATTTTGAATGAAATTTGATAAAGTTTTTATAGTATCAACTTCTGTGGGGGCGGGGTTTATTCTGCGGGGCGATCACAAATTGGCTAATCAAATAACGTGTAAACAATAAGTAAAATAGGGTTGTGAAAATAAAAACAACTATATCTTATGTTCTACTGGGCCAATTTTAATAATTCGACCACTGTTAGAATTAGAAAAACCTCCTCTACAGTTTTATTTAAAAATTTAATATAGTTACTTAATAAAAATTTTCTTTATTATTAAATATAAAATTTTTAGTAACTCATTTATTAATAGAAATGATCTACATACCCTTTACACACTAGTCGAAATATTGCCACTCGTTATAACGAATGTTATAGGTTTTCAAGCTGAATGTACAACGATTTTTATTGTCTTTATTATAAGTCGAATGATTGCCGTTTGGCAGCAATCGCTGCCACTCAGCAATCATTCACCACTCTAAAAATTGGCATGAAATCGTAAATTGGAATCGAAATAGAATTTACTTAACTATTAGTAAATAAATCATTAAAAGTAGCACAGTACATTCGTTTTAAATCGTTAAAATAGCTATAACATTTGATTATTTAAACATCAAAATCGATAAAAAATCGAAATAGAATTTTTGTAACCATTCGTAAATAAATCGTTAAAAGTAGCACAGTACATTCGTTTTAAATCATTAAAAATAGCCATAAAAATCATTTATTTAAAAATCAAAATAGATAAAAATCAAAACAAAAAATTTCGTAACCATTCGTTAAAAGTAACACAATACATTTGTTTTAAATCGTTAAAATAGTTATAAAAAATAGTTTATTTAAACATAAAATCGATAAAAATCGGTAGAAATCAGGGTTAAAAAATACTACTACATAAATCATTATAAAATATATTAAAAAACAAAAAACTAAAAAAACTGATTTTCAAAAAAAATTATTCCTTAGGTGCTTCTTCCACAGATGCCACAGACTCAACGTCTGAATCTTCGCTTGTATATTCTGCAGTGTATTTAAGTGCGCCACGAATCTTGCCCATACTTGCACTTTTGCTGGTTCTGTAATCTCGTTTTCTTGAGTACAAAACTTGTTTATCATAGTCGCCACTATAAAATCGGCCTCTTTTCGCTGGTCTTTCCACAAGGGCATTTTTCAGTTCTTTTCTTTTTTCCGGTGCTTTCCCTTTTTCCGTTGCTTTGCCTTTTTCCGCTACTTTGCCTTTATCAGTTTCTGTGCTTTTATCAGTTTCTATGCCTTTATCGGTTTCTGTGCCTTTATCCATCGCTTTGCTTTTTTCCGCCGCTTTGCTTTTTTCCGCCGCTTTGCTTTTTTCCGCCGCTTTGCTTTTTCCGCCGCTTTGTTTTTTTCTGCCGCTTTGTTTTTTTCTGTTTCTATGCTTTTTTCCGCCGCTTTGCTTTTTTCCGCTGCTTTGCTTTTTTCTGCTTCTATGCTTTTTAATGCTTCTTCAATTTTCTTCTTTTTTGTTCTTTTATACGATCATGTGCAACTTCTTCTTCTTCGGAAATGTAGGCCCAATCAGGTAAATCTTCAGGTCTAGCTACATCTAAAAAGAACGCATTATCGTCATAAAATCGTTTCCTCGTTTGTTGCGATGATGAGATCTTTTTTGCTTGTTCATCCAAAGTTTTTCTTAGCAAATTTCGTAACTATAAAAATATTGTTAGTATTATTAAAATAGTTAGCATGATTAATTGAAATTTATGATTTCTACGATTGTTGAAATTTAGCAATAATTTGATCAAAAATCAATTTACCTCGTCAGAACGCCACGTATAATCATACACATTAGCATTTCTTTTCTTGTTGTCTT
>QKWP01000314.1:16273-27550 GCA_003550325.1 Gigaspora rosea
AAAAAAAAATCATAATTTTAATTTAAAAAAAAAAAAAAAATAAATTAAAAAGATAAAAAAAAATCGAAAAAAAATCGAAAAAAAATAATATAGTAACGTAGCATGTGCATTATTAAAAACATAGTACCAAATATAGCATAGATACTATGTTTAAATAATGCACATGCTGGAAAACCTGTTCATGCAAGTTTAAATGTGTATGATTTTTTTTAAAAAAGATAACACCCGATAATAAGCAACCTTTGCTATTGGGCATAAATTCTTAAAAACCTGTATAACCCAAAAATAAACTACCCCAGTTTTTTTTGCTTAAAATCGTTCAAAAAAAGTTGCTTAGTTTCGGGAATATACGGTATTTTGTTCTTTCTTTTTATATTTACTTTTTATTACTTTAGTTATTCCTTTAGATAGTATAGGTTTTTTTATTTATTATATTTTTTTTTCTTTCTATATCTATTTGTTTTATTCTAGTAGAATCTTTCTACTCAAGAAACTAGAAGAAGAAGGTTTAAAAAGTAGGTAATTATAATAGATAGCAACTCTATTTAATAATTTAAATACTCTAGTCTACAGAGATAAAAAGTTAATAAGAGAGCTTTTAGAAATTAGCTGATTTCTGGGTGGGTGAGTCAGCTGAAGTATCAAGTATAATTCTAAGCAGAATTTTATAATTCTAGCCAAAGTTGAAAATTATTTTTGATCAAAATTATTAATTTATTAATAATATTTAATAATTAATAAATTTTGATCTACTAGACCAAATTTGATAATTTAACTACCAAAATGGTTCTCTCAATGAAAGGATTCTAGCAAGCCCAAAATTATAAAAATCTAATTACAGGATTCTGTGATCAGAATAGATTTGTATTGCTATAAAAGTTCTATAATTTATTAAATAATTATAACCCATTTATAGTAATACAAATTTATTCTGATTTTATAATTCTGTAATTAGATTTTAACAATTTTGGGTTTTCTAGAATTCTCTTATTGAGAGGATTATTTTGGTAGTTAAATTATCGAAATTGGGCCAGTAAATCAGAAGTTATTAACAACTAAAAATTAATTTAATTGTTAATAACTTCTGATCTACTGGGCCAATTTCGATAATTTAACTACCAAAATAATCCTCTCAATAAGAGGATTCTAGCAAGCCCAAAATTGTTAAAATCTAATTATAGGATTATAAGACCAGAATAAATTTGTATTACTATAAATAGATTATAATTATTATTAATAAATTATAGAACTTTTATAGTAACACAAATCTATTTTAATTACAGAATCCTGTAATTGAATTTTAAAAATTTTAGGTTTGCTAGAATCCTTTTGTTAAGAGGATTATTTTGGTAGTTGAATTATCAAATTTGGTCTAGTAGATTAAAAGTTATTTACCATTAAATGTTATATTTAACTTTTTAATAATCATAAAATCTGATTGGCTAATTGGGTATTAGGTGTGTGTAGGAGTAAACAAAAATCAGCTGATTTCTAAAAACTCTCTAATGAGAGAAAGTTTCTATAGCAGATCATATTTAGATATCATAAAGATAACCAGATTGATTATGCTTTAAATATCAATAGCCAAAAAGCTTTTTTAAATAGTATAATTGCTAGTTTACTAAGAGTTATGATACTAGGTAAATGCATAGCATTGTTTGTCTGGAACTAAATATTTATATAAATAAAATAATTAAAAAAGTTTGTTATTTCTTACTATATCAGATATAGTATATATAATAATAAATTTGATCTACTAGTACATTTTGAATAATTTAACTACCAAAACCAAAATTATTAAAATTTAATCACAGGATCCCAAGATCATTCAACTTTGTGTAATTTTAATAGTAATTTTTAAAATCAATAAGTAAAGTTCTTTAACATTGAATAACTTTTAATCCACTAGTCTGTTTTGAATAATTTAACTACCAAAATATTTGTCTTAGTAAGACAATTTTAACAAGCCCAAAATTGTTAAATTCTAATTACAGGATCTCAAGATTGATAAAAATTGACAATTTATTTAATCAAAATTGGTTTTATATGGAGTGTCTTCAATTAAAAGGGCCCATTTTTACATATATTTTGTTTTGAGATATTTGAGTTTAATTATTTGTTTTGATTTTTGGACTGATCTGGGATCAATCAAATTTCACAATATTGATTGGTTAAAGATGACAGGTGACTATCGGGTAAACTCGTGGCGTGTTGACTCTATGCAGCCTCATGTTATTTTTTTTTACATTATCTTGATTTTTTATTATGTAAATCGACTTTCATTTATAATTAAAAAAAGTCGATCATGACAAAATTTATATAAATCTAATGAAAACTCATTTTTCAAAAAAATGTAAAAATGGGCCCTTTTAATTGAAGACACCCCATATATAAAAACTAATAATTGTCTAACAATACAAATCTTTATTGATCTTGGAATTCTGTAATTGAATTTATTTATTTTGGGCTTGTTAGGATCATCTCATTGAGACAAACATTTTGGTAGTTAAAATATTTATAACAGGCTAGTAGATCAAGACTTATTCGATGCTAAATAAATTCACAAAAGTTGAACGGTCTTGGGATCCTGTAATTAGATTTTAATGATTTTGAACTAGTTAGAATTATCTCATTGAGATAAATATTTTGGTAGTTAAATCATCTAAAATGGACCTGTAGATCAAGTTATTATCAATTCTATAAATTGGTATACATGACCAATTAAAAATAGTTTAAAAATTATATAAGTGGACAGATGGAAAATGCAAAGTTACATTTTTATTATTTTAATACATGATGCATCAAAAAAGTAACTTTTATATTACAATGCAGAGAAACTAAAGGTTCTTCACTTTGCTCCGGACAATTATATAGTTAAATAAAGTTGTAGAATAACCAAAGTTGTTAATTTATTGTAATTTTAAATTTTTTTGGTAAATTTACCAGGCTGTTTGGTAAATTACAGTAAATTATGATTAGTTATTTTTAAGAAGATTGTATAATATAAAATCATAAAATCATGTGATTTAGTAGCTAAAAAAATATTTTAGCCAATCAAATTATATAACAGATCCAATCTTAAGTATATAAAAGTAAATTTACTGCACTTTTGGTAAATTATCTGGTAAATTATCATAATTTACCAATAGTAATTTACCACCTTACAACCTGGGCATGACTACCAAATATTCAAAAAAATACCCAGAAATTATTAGTTTATGATAAAAAGAATTGACTATATTTGCTATAATTACCAGTTTTAATAGTTTATTTGAAATTTGTAGATTTTTTTTTGCTAAAATATTACAGTAATAATTTTTATATTTTATATTAGCCCAACTAATTAGAATTATTATTATTTGTTTAGATTTTTTAAATTTTACAATATTTATTAAATTGTATAAAAAAAATAAAAATAAAGAAATAATTATCAAAACTTCTTTATTGCTATTTTTTTTTTAAAAAAAAAAATCAAATAAATAAAAATAAAATAAAAAAAAACTTTCAAAAAAAAACTTAATTTTATACATAAGGTTTTTTTGCTAGTTATATTAAAAGCATTAATAAAAATAAGTACTTCAACCAAAACAGCAACTTTATATAAAATTATGACCAGTACTTTATTTTCAAAAATGAAATTGTGTTAAGAGGTCCGCTTTTACAAACATCTTAAATTTTGTACTGTACCCAAGAAGTCTGTATATGAAATTTATTTTATTTTTTTTAATGAAAGTAGTTAATTCTATATAACTATATTCTGGGTTATTATTCTTGATTTGGTTTCAAACAAAAAATAATTGACATGAACACTTAAATATTTAAAATTCATTTTGTTGATACTACTATAATACCACAGATGAATACTAGTTTACTAATTGATAGTTCGGATTTGATGATGATACAATACTGCAAGCTTATTATAAAACACACCTATGGTAGTTTTGCACCTATTATATGTTTTATTATGTTTTTAGATTTTTTAAGATTTGAATATAAAAATTTTTAACACAAAATTTACATTTTAGTGTTAGTATTTAGGGTTAGGATTAGGGTTTGGGAAGAGTTTTTAGGGCATATAGCATTTTTATTTAGAACATCTTGCACTGATTAATTAGCCAGTTTTTGGGATAATATATACATAGGTATAAAATTCCATAGGTGCGTTTTAGTAAAAGTCTTGACCATAGGTACATTTTAGTAAAAGTCTTGAAAAAAATAATTTAAAACTTAAATAATAATTAAATTAAAACATTCACTTATATAATTTTAAATAAAAAATAACTTTAAAATAAAAAAAATAATTTATAATAAAAAAAAGTAATTTAAAATAAAATTAATTTATACTAAAATAAAAAAATAAAAAACCAAAAAAAATAATTTAAAAATTATAAAAAAACCAGTGAATTAAAAAAATAATTTAAAAATCAATTGAAAATTAAAAACTAAGGCCATACAAAATTAACAAATTGGTCTTAACCTGGCCGGGTCAAATTCTGCAAATTTTGAAAAAATATATTGACTATATTTACTATCTGAGTGACTTTTTTTAACTATCTATAGAAAACTTTTATATGTTTTTATATATAAAATTTTTTGAAAATAAAATTAAAAACTGGATTGCCAGATCATTTTAAATGCTATGAGAACCAAAAAAATTAACTTTACATATGCTAAAAAAAAGGAACAGATAAAAAAAATAATAATAAAATTTAATTTAAAATAAAAAATAACAAATTAAAAAATAACGAACTAAACAAAAAAAAGTTAAAATAAAAAAAAATAATTTAACAAATAAAAATTAAAAAATAATTTAAAAATAAAAAAAAACCGAATTAGAAAAAAAATAGACCAAAAGTTAGTTCATACTTGACTGTACTCTCATATATGTTTCAATTTGTGACGAAACGATTCAAGGAAAAAAGAGCTTCCAAAGTGTTTTATTCGATCTTGAATTTTATAAAAAATATAGTTTTTAAGCCAATAAAATTAAGCACGTGAAAATATCTATGACGACAATTTTTTATCATTATTGTAGATCAATGCATGATGTGACCAATCAGATTCATTTTCTTTTATAATCCCATAATTTTTTTGGCACTCATTGGTTTCATGATATATAAGCTTAACGTTCCCTCTAATTATAAGTCCCGAAGTTGAGGGTGGCGAAATAAAATAAACCAACCCAATGATACCACGGAAACAACCTACCCTCACTGCACTATGAGGAGTGATATGGTTGGGGCTCCCATCGTAGCGCCTTGGGTTCCTTGAAAAGCTGTAAAGGGGTTGTCGCGCTAGCAGCAGGACCCTTAATGGAACAACCCATGTCCGGGTGGGTTGGGGTACCACCGCTGGTTCGGTGTATACTTTTGTACTTTTACCTTTTTAATTAAAATGATACAAGGTTTCTATTTAACTCTAATATTAATCTATACTACTCTAAAACTAACCTCTAACCCTAAAAATTGCGCCCCAAAAATTTTATTTTTCGGTGACTCAATTTTTCTATGCTATACATATTTCAATGATCCGTCACAATAAATATTTATAGATAGGTGTTAATGAATATTAGTTAACAACTAAATAGCTGCGCGAGGTTATCCAGGAACGGAATATTTATACAGTAAATCAAAATTTAGTAAGTACAAGATACGTTATATCATGTTGCCAAGTTATCGCACGGATTTTTGTTTCTTTTTTATTGTGCTTTAAAAATAACGATGCTGTAATAATTGAAAAAAACTAAAAAATTATATATATAAAAGTTCTTAAAGAAAACCAAAATTTCGAGCATAAATTATTCCAGAGACACATTATTTATTTAATATGATCAATACATCAATACATACGATAGTAACAACTTGTGATCGGGTCACAGAATTTTGCAAAGAGTAATAATAAGGTTTGTGAAATAAACTTTCCTTTACCTATCGGTCGCCTTTGTAAATAGTAATTTAACTTTTAAAACAAAAATTAATTTGAATAAAACTCGAGTCAATTAACTCAATCAAATGATTCAAGTAAAACTCAACGAGTTAACTCGATCAAATATTCGAGCATTCTTCGAGTTTAATTCACAAACCAGTTAGTACGAGTCCAACCACTATGTAGTGATAATAATCGATTAATATCCACATTTTAATTGAAAATTTCCCGATGCAAGTGAAATTATTAAAAAATCCACCAGCACTTTTAATCAACTGAAATTCATCGAGCAGATATTCTGGCTACAGATATGGAATTAAGGTTGAAAAGGATGAGAATAAGTATTTAATTATCTAAAATCTGCAGAGATGAATAATCCTAACAAAATATTTAAATTTGTCAGTGTAATATTTAAAAAATCTACTAGCACTTTTAATCAACTGAAATTTACGAGCAAATATTCTGGCTTGGTTATTGTTACAAATATGGAATTAAGGTTGAAAAGGATGAGAATAAGTATTTAATTATCTAAAATCTGCAGAGATGAATAATCCTAACAAAATATTTAAGTTGGTTAGTGTAATATTTTGAAATTAGGGTTGAAATAGACGTTTATGCATTATCTAAAATCTGTCGAGGCTGGCAATAATATGGAGATTTTTAAAACTGCCATTTGTTACTATTACAGAAAAGGATGGAATCAATTATTATAATTGGATTGAAAAGTATTACAATTTATTAGTTTTATATTTTAAAAATAGGATTTGGAATTTCTTAGCTAAATTAGTATTTCGAGGTGGTGTTTATTTTATATAAACCCTATACTCTAACCCTCCACTTAATTCCGTTTTTCACTTACAACAATTAATTATGTGGAAGCGTATGGGATTGTTTAAGGTTGTTCAATCAACATCCCGCTGGCAAGAATTCAAACATAGTAATTAAGTCACGATACCAGATCATATGATTTTAGAACGATATCTTAGAGAGTTGAGAATATAATGTCAACTTAAATATAATATCAATCTAGTTTATACCATAAATCGACCTTCTAGAAGCGGATATGATCTTGTTACTGTTAACGATATTTTATCAAGTGTGCATTGTTTATATTTAAAGTATGATGAACAAAAAACAAGCATCATCAATAATAATGTATTTTCTATGTTCGTTATAGAAAACAATATTTTAAATTAATTGATGATAATTATAGGTTGTCAATCTCAATGTGATTAGTGTGTTGATCGACCAATCATGCAAAATTTGTCCTTCCTCGTGACTAATGTTGATTGGCCGAGATAATGTGGCATTCTTATATAAATGTTCAAGGCTTTATAGAAATTTACATCACAACGATCAAAAAAAAAAAAAAAATGCTGCCTTTCGATGCGAATAAAAAACAAAGTAAACAAAAACATGGTCGATATTCCGAATTCCAGGCAATCGTCCTTGCAGGTTATGGTCATAGGTAAAAAGAATTTATATATATTTTTTTAAATGAATAAATTAATAGAATTTATTATTAAAAGTATCGTTTTTTAAATTGAAATATAGATTATATCCATTATCCGAAGATAATAATCTTCCTAAAGCTTTACTTCCATTAGCAAATAAGCCAATGCTTTATTATGTTTTAGATTGGTTAGAAAGAGCAGGAATTTTTGGTATTCATCTTCATTTACAATGTTGAAAATTTACATGAATTATTGAATTATGTCTTATTCCAATATCAAAAAATTAGACGTATTGGTCATTACTGAAGCAAATGGTGAATACAAAATTGGTCATTATCTTAAAAATGATTATGAAGGGAAGTTGAAGCCAAACCTGGAGGTAGTTAAAGAAGACGTTGGAACTGCTGATGTGTTGAGAATGTTCAGTGAAAAAATAAAGGCAATTATTGCTTTATTCGGTGAAATAGCGTGATTTGAAATTTTAGCTAATTACATCGTAAATAATATTAGAGTGATTTCATTGTAATGAGTTGTGATCTTGTTTTTGACTTGGTCCCTCATCGATTATTGGATTACCATCGAACACATGATCCAACATTTACAGCATTGTATTTTGAACCCAATAAATCTGAAGGTGGAGGCGGAAGTAGTAGTAGTTATAAGGATGATAGTAGTTATTAAATTTTTTAAGTCTTGTTTCTATGTTTTTTTTTCTTACTAATTAATCCTAATTAATCCTATTTATTCTACTAATAAGAAGATCCAAAACAATTTGTTGGTGTAGATACCAATAATTCACGTATTGTATATGTCGCATCTAGTGCTGATCTAGATGAAGAATTTTCTTTACGCATGTCATTATTATGGAAGTATGTACATTTATTTATTTGCTAAAGGTTTTTATAACAATAATTAATGAGTCGTTTTATATTCATCTACACAGGTTTCCATGTATTGATATTCACACAAATCTACAAGATGCACACCTTTACATTTTCAAACGATGGGTAATTGATTTAATTGTACAGAGAAAAGCTATTTCAAGTGTTCGAGAACATCTTGTTCCCCTGTTGATAAAATGCCAATATCAAAAAAAGTTGTTGGACAGCGAAGGTATTAACAAATGTGAGTACAGTATACGCATTCTATTAAATAACTTTATTTTACGTGTTATTCACCCTACTGAAATTTGGTAATTTTGATGATAGTGGCAGCAACTTACGAAAATTATCAAAAAACTGCAATTCAATATTCTGCCTCATGGAATGATGATGACAAAAATTCGCCAGTACGATGTCAAATTTTTATATATAAAACTGGATTTTGTGGACGTGGAAATACAATTTATAAATATTGCGACTTGAATCGTCATGTATAGTCTATTTACTTTATTTTATGTGCTTTGAATATCCAGAGTTTAAAATTTATTATTGTAGACAACAAAAATACATGTCGATCCGCGTGTATCTCCATCTGCAGAAATCAATTCAAAAGCGCAAGTAAGTCTAGGATTCATAATGTCACACATATATATATATATATATCTGTATAACTGTTATTTTCCTCTTTTGCATCAAATAGGTTGGATCGGATTCGTTAGTTGGTGATGACACGAAAATTGATGAACGTACGTCCATAAAACGTTCAACAATTGGTACGCATTGCACAATTGGTAAAAATGTCAAAATCTCAAACTCTATACTAATGGATAATATCGTCATTGAGGATAAGTACGTATTATTTAATGCTGTTTTCAAAATGGTTGAAAATGATAAATATATATATCTATATATATTTGTGAATACTGTGAAGACCGTGAAACTCCAATACTCGAATACTCACAATAATTACATTGATAAAAATCGATTCCAAATTATGTACAGCAATTGTGCTAATGTAATTGGGTATTCGAGTATTCATGATATTCACAAAAAATTTTTGGTGTCATTTTTTTGACCATTAAATATTTGGTTATTACGATTTATCTTGCTAACTGTCACATCTTTTAGTGTCAAATTAGACGGGTGTGTAGTTTGTAATGGTGCCAAGATAATGGAAAAATCTCAGTTGAAAGATTGTGAAGTTGGTGGAGGTTACGTTGTTGTTTCTGAAAGTATGTCATTTTTAAATTTTACTTGTTTTTATTTGATTGATTTAAAAATATTGATAAATTTATCAATCTTTTTATAGCACAAGCAAAAAATGAACAGCTTGTTGAGTTTCGTGACCTAGATTGATTTAGTCATCTGCTAATTTTGTAAAAATAATTACCCTACGTATTTGTATTGTAAATTATCATGTTATTATAAACAATTTACATTGTAAATACATTCTTGATACTGAAATAAAATAATTTAATTTATATAGTTAATTGATAGATTCATTGTCAATCCTGTTTGTTTTTATTATAGTCGATAACTGGTTAAGACATTATAATAAGCCATATTACTAAAAAAATTTATCACAAATAGGGTAATTTCATAGACCTACTATTATCGTTGAAATTCGGAAAATGGGTAGGTAAAATCCGATAGTATATAAATTTTAAAAGAACACTGGATAAAACTCTCAAGATCAAAATAAAATGAGACAAAAAAACATAAATGCAATCTTATTCATCTTTGCTCTTTTTACTGTGAGCTTTTTAATTGAAACTAATTTCGAAGCAGCTGTGATGCCTAAAT
Organism: Gigaspora rosea; assembly: GCA_003550325.1. NCBI lineage: Eukaryota > Fungi > Glomeromycota > Glomeromycetes > Diversisporales > Gigasporaceae > Gigaspora > Gigaspora rosea. The sequence goes on from QKWP01000314.1 coordinate 26,337, forward strand.
CATTATTTTTCGATTCTAAAAGTAGGTTTACGATTCTTTAGACTTATGAAAATAAAAATTCTTAAAATTGTTTGATATTAATAGAAAACGTCAAAAGAAGTCAAGTATCGTCAGATCATTGTACAGCAGCATGTGTGTGCTGGCTCGGATCATATATATGTTGTTATTGGATGTTGAGCTGTTGAGTTGTGAAGGTACATCTTGCTTGAAATCTCAATTTTGGTAATATGAATAATAGGACACAAAAACAATTTTTGATTATGACATATACTATTCAGATTCATAATTATATTTACTATTTAATTTTTTTTGTTGATCTTTAGCATAGGTGGTATATATATAATTATATATTATATAATTGCAATATATAAAATTGAACTAATTTAAGCAAGTTTATAAATAGTTAGAGTTTGGTTATGTTAGGATTTAAATTGGCTTAAATTAGTTGGTTTTGATATATAGGATTGAGTTAATAAAATAAGCAAATATTTTGATAAGTTTTTTAAAATTTTGAATATTTTTTTTTTGTTGTTGTCTAAGGCCGTACTGGTGGCTGGAAATTTATTGTTATGTATAATAAAAATTAGTACATATATTATATGCTATAGTTAACAAAAGTATAATTAGCTATATATGCAACTTTTGGTTGCCTATTAAAGTAGTCTATTCAAAGATTAATATAGCAATTTTCTAGAAGATTATCTATTTAAACTTTTTGATTACGTTCTATTAAATATTTATAATCCAACCTTAATTCACATATATTTTATTTTTGTATACTATTTAGTTTAGTATTTTTTTTTGTTTTAAAGTGCTTATTTTTGGGACTAGGATTTTATTAGTTACATTCTTGAAAGCTTTACATGGATAAGAGTACAACTAGCCACACATGCAATTTTTGGTTGTCTATTTAAGTAGTCTGCCAAAGGTTCTATACTAAAAGCCATACTTGCAACCTGCTAGAAGATTGCCTATTTAAACCCTTTGATCTTCTGCATTACTAACCAATTTTACTAATGTAACTAAGGTATTAGCAGTACATATATATGGTCCAGTGCATAAAGATTTGTACCTCAAAAAGTTTTATAATTTTAACTCTTAGTAAAAGTTTTTATATTTTTGATTAATTATTAAAAATTTTTTAATATCAAATAAAATAGGTTTTAATCTAACTTATTATATTATTTTTATTGTTTTAACATTGTTTTATTTTA
>QKWP01000314.1:38210-71965 GCA_003550325.1 Gigaspora rosea
AATAAAAAAAAATGATAAAGTTATCTATACTACTAAAACTTTAATGTCTGTCAAATTTTTCAAAATCAGTTATGTAGCCATAAACAATATCACGTTTGGTTTAAAATAATGCATATCAATAAAATATTTAGCAAATTTTTATGGTACTACAGTGCAAGACACTTAAAGACTACATTTTCATAATTTGTCCCATTTTCAAAAATTTCATATTGAAATTTGATAATTTTTTGATTTCTTGTATTATAATTGGTCAAAAATTAATTAATAAAAAATATTTTAAAAATAATTTTAAAAATAATTTTAAAATTAGCCAATAACAAGAAGCCAAAACATGTAACTTGTTCCATTTTTGGTTAAATTTCTACGTATCATATAAAAATACTATATTTTTTTTTTAAATGTTAAAGGTGAGACCTTGCTTTCATCTTTATTAAAAATACTATATTTTTAAAGCTATATATTTTGAAAAGTTATTAAAACTTTTTAAAAAATAAGACCGTTAAGTTGTAATAAATTGATTTAGCTATAAAATAGTGGCTTCTTTTTTAAAATATCTTTTTTAGATAATAAGTTATTAGCTTTTAGAGTTTGTGTAGTCTTTAAGTGTCGTGCACTGTAGAAGTCTATACTCAACATGTTCAATTTTTTTAATTGCCAAAATTTTTTATACAAGAGAATTTTCAAAACATAAATTTGGAAAATATTTTTTTGTATAAGGGCGCTGACATTTATTATCTAATATCCATTTACTATAGGGGCTTACCCCCATCCCAGGTAAGATCTATAAATAGAATTTTGGCCAATCAAATTTAACTAAGATTTTCTTGACCCCCACCCCCTAAAATATTATCTAATAAATGTCAGCACTCTAATTACTATATGTTTCTAAACTTTAAAACATTATAATTTTATAAAAATAAAATTTTAAAAATCTGACTTGTAATTTTGGCTTAATTCTTGAACAATGCCTGAAAGCATAACTATATTTAATTTTATTTTCATATGGCATATATCTACATATAGTACCCAAGTACTGTATATAGCGTGATATGGTAACTTGATAATACCCGATATCTAAAACAGTACAATCATCAAGACATTTTTAAACAAAGGCATTAATGTAAGGACGTGCCAAGTCTAGAGCTTACGAATTCTTTATTCGAATAATATTCAAATAATTAGGATCGATATATAGCTATTTGAATATTCGCCGAATGACTAAATTTACTGAATAATTCGAATAACTATAATTATTCGAATAATATTATTTATTCAAATAATAATATTTATTCGAATAAATAATAATATTTGAATAAATAAATTTATTCGAATAATTATAATATGTCAGGGTAAAACTTGTGCAGCTAGCTAGTAAAACCCGCTTTGATCATAGGGTTTGGGTGAAATCCGCGTTAGTATAGAGCAGTGTTGTCACTTGGACACTTTTTGGACATTTTGGACATTTTTTCAAATTAAAATTACTTAAAATTTTATTAAGTTAATCTATTTCAATTTTTTCACCAATGAGTCCAGCACCTAAAAAAATATATAATTATATTTTTTTAAATTACTTTATTGATTAGTTAAACATGGGACATAGGCTTGGACGATTTTGGACAATCTTGAACATTGGACAAAAAACATAGTATGGACACGTCCAAGTGACAACACTGGCATAGAGTGTTTTATAGGTTAACGCGGATTTCATCCTCATGTGATCTGCATAGCGGGTTTTACTAGCTAGCTGCGCGAGTTTCACCCTGCTGTATTATAATTATTCGAAAAAATATATATTAAGTAAATATATTTATTTTGCCTAGTATACGTATTTTTTTTTTAAAATTCGGCAGTCTTGCCAGGACCCCGAAGAATATATGTAATACTGAGATCTGGCTTTGTATAGACTTATATAATTTTTCCATATATCATATGTTTAAATTTGTATAACCAACTGGTAATTTTTTGAAAAGTTAGATGTTTATTTATATAACAAAAACGATCTTTATAACAAGTACGATCTTTTTTTGTATAACGATACTATACATACATCAGGAAAATTTTTAAGTAGATATAAATCAATATATACCGTATGTTGCAGCTACCTTTTTTTGCTGAGTTTTAACAAAAAAAAACCATGTGTAGCTTATTTACTATTTTAAGTAATTTAAAGCACAATAAAGGGGTAGCTTATTTTTGAATACAAAACTTTATTAAGTAAAATAAATAAATATGCTGTAGACAATAAATAAATATGCTGTAGACGATAAATAAATATGTTATAAACAATAAATAAATATGCAGAAAAAAATCGAGAGTAACTTATAAAGCGATTTTTGGTCAATCGATTATAGTCGCTACATAGTAAAATCTAAATTTTACTAAGCAAATTGATTAAAGTCGCATAAGTAACATTGTTCAGCAGATAAAGCTTTTAATAAAATTAAGTGTATAAAGTTATATTAAAATTTTGAGTCTGGATCTGAGTTATATCAGAGTTCTTCGGGGTCCTGTCTTGCCACAACTTTATTTTACTTTTGTAAATTTTAAAATATACTATTTTATCTTACAAAGTTTGCCATTTTTGGGGGTCCGCTAAAGCCTTGTACCCACGTGACTTTTTATATGTAGATCAGCCAATCAGAATCATGAAATTTTGTTTACACGAAGAAGTCAAAAATCAAAAGAACTGCAAAAATATAAAAACGATGTCTAAACCCGTTTTGCGCATTAATAAAAAATGTAGAGAAGGCAATTTTGCCTATAAATATACTCTCTCCTAACGGTAAACCAACCCTAACCCTAATTATAACTAAAATTTTAAAAGTCACGTGGGTACATGGCTTTAGCAATCCATCATTTTTGGCACTAATACTAAAGTGTGACCCACCGGTTGTCTTAGAAGATACCTAAGTGTGACCTGCTATAACAAACTTTTCCTCCCTAGATTTCTTTCTTTCAATAAAGAATAACCACCTAGATCTATAGTTAGGGTTTGCCGCCTGTCAAAACTGCCATCTATTTTGTATTCTAGCTCGCATGGACCCATTGTCCAATCTAAGCGAATACTTCTTTCTTCGCGGTACTTAAAATTTCTGTCTAGCTCCATCTTGGCCTTCTATTTTTTACTACCGATTTTTCTTTTTCTGTCCCCTCATCCAGGTTATCACTTCTTTTCTTTTTCTCTTCTGGTTTCCTTTTCTTTTTTTCTCTCTTCTTGGTCTTTTTTTTTTTTTGCCCTCGAGTGATTCCAGTCTTTTTCCCATTTGTTAACTATTGAACAGCGTTCTTTCCATATTTCTCTCTGGAAGACAGTCAACCATTTATCGAGAAAAGCCACAGCTACGTCCCGGGCCTTATTTTTAGAAAGGTTCATTCTTTCTAAAGATGATCCTATATCATCCGCCAGAAACCCTCTTGACTACTCTATATGCCGATTCTTATACTCATTCATCTCCCTGGGTATGAAACATTCTCTTAGCTGGTCTAGGCCTAAAACTATCTCATCCTTATGTTTTAACTCTTCCTTAATACTGTCCAGGATTTCTTCTTCCTTTTTTTGTCCATACCTCTATATCATGTGGGCATGTAGATAAGTGCTCAAAAAGATTCTTTTTCTTCTTTGCATTTTCTGCACTGAACATCTTGGTACAACTCTGGGTTGTGTATTCGTCGTTTCATCAGAGTCGGCAACAGCTTATTTATGCACTTTATACGAAAACTCCATGTGCCATTTTCTTTTCTACTCTCACCCTGTAGCTTACTATGCTTTTTTATCAGGGCAAAAAAGGGTTTCCAGTTCTTTTGGTTCACTCACTTCTGATGAATCTGATCATAGGTTCCTTGATTGAATGTCCACTCTGCTCTAGCAGCCATTGTTAGTATTTGCTTTATAAATTCTCTCGGAGAGCATTCTATCTCTAACCCATTCCAGACTGGCCGGAAGACCATATTTTCTGTTATAACCCGTTTGACCCCTGTTGAGGCACCTACTTCTCCTCCTTCTTTTGCTATTCGATCTGCTCTTTTATTCTGTTCGTCACCTTCACCTTCTCAAATACCATCTCTATTTTCTTGCTCTGTACTACTACTTTTATCGCCGCTAATATTGTAGGGTTATTTATTTTCATCCACTCTCGTGTTCTGGGCCTACCAATAACCTTTTTAACTAAAATTATCACAGCACTACTATCAGATCTAATAATAACCCTACTTTTTAGCAGTGCCATTAGAAGAGCTTCTAAAATTGCCATTAGCTCTGGTCATGTGGATGAAATCCAGTTCTGAATTCTGGCTTTGGTATCTCTTACAACCTTTCCCTCTCTATCTATTTGTACAACTCCATATCCTAATACTTTACTATTATCTACTACTTTATATGACCCATCCGTATAAAACCACAAAATATCTTCTTCCCAATTTTCACATAGTGCTTCCTTCAGTTCCTGTCTCTTTTCTTGCTCTTTTATTATCCTATCTATTAGTTCTAAGCTAGGTTTTTCAATTACTACCCTTATCTCCTCCTTTTTACTCCGCAGACTTCCAACTTGCTCTGGTGAAATACCAATTCCTTCTCCTCGTTCTATAAAGTAATCTGGTTCCAATTCTAGATTCAGCTCTCCTTTTGTAAATTTCACCCATAGTGATATATCTATTAGTTTTTCTGTTCTTGTTCTTTTAACTCCATTACTCGACTTTTTTTGGAGCACTTTGTTAGGACTTCTCTTTTCTATCTGATTCTTGCTTTTACCATTACTCTCATAGCAGATAATATCAGGACCCCGAAGAATATATGTAATACTGAGATCTGGCTTTGTATAGACTTATATATAATTTTTCTATATGTCGTATGTTTAAATTTGTATAACCAACTGGTAATTTTTTGAAAAGTTAGATGTTTATTTGTATAACAAAAACGATCTTTATAACAAGTACGATCTTATTTTGTATAATGATACTATATATACATCGGAAAAATTTTTAAGTAGATATAAATCAATATATACCGTATGTTGCAGCTACCTTTTTTTGCTGATTTTTAACAAAAAAAAACTGTGGGTAGCTTATTTACTATTTTAAGTAATTTAAAGCACAATAAAAGGGTAGCTTATTTTTTAATACAAAACTTTATTAAGTAAAATAAATAAATAAATATGCTGTAGACAATAAATAAATATGCTGTAGACGATAAATAAATATGTTATAAACAATAAATAAATATGCAGAAAAAAATCGAGAGTAACTTATAAAGCGATTTTTGGTCAATCGATTATAGTCGCTACATAGTAAAGTCTAAATTTTACTAAGCAAATCGATTAAAGTCGCATAAGTAACATTGTTCAGCAGATCAAAATACGCGTACCCTGAAAATTTCATACAAATTGGAGAACTTTTTATTATTTGACTTTTAATTTTTACGTTCAACGGTTTTTTTTTTATAAAAAAAAAACCGTTGAACGTAAAAATTAAAAGTCAAATAATAAAAAGTTCTTCGATTTGTATGAAATTTTCAGAGTACGCGTATTTTGATCTGCTGAACAATGTTACTTATGCGACTTTAATCGATTTGCTTAGTAAAATTTAGACTTTACTATGTAGCAACGTTCATCGATCGTATGGGTAGCTTATTTTCGGAACTAAAAATTTTGTTGTTGAATTTGAACACGGTTAACTACCGCCCTTCTTTTTCTAGATAGGTTTCTGATTTTCTCTTCGTCACTTTTTTTTGTGTAATTATGTTTTTGGCTTTGGTGGTTAACATGATCATACTGGTACTCAGATCTGAAATTGTATAATTTATAGTAAATTTGAACTTATATGATAATTTTGTATAAAGCTTTTAATAAAATTAAGTGTATAAAGTTATATTAAAATTTTGAGTCTGGATCTGAGTTATTATAATATCTGTGAAATATGTCCTTTTTGTCATTACTCGACCAATGGTTGGCTGGTTTTCTTTATTTTTACCCACTATTACTCATTCTCATTTGCTTCATTTTTTTGAAATTGGCTTGCGTTGCGGCTTCAGGGCTAAGCCATTTGGTCCCTGTGTCTTAAACGCTTCTTTTACCTTACAAGTATGGATATCTGCCAAAGTAATGTTTTCTATTGACTGAAACCAGGTTGCTTTTTTCCTACTTGCTCATTGATTGGACAATTTCTTAATCTGCTACCAAGTTACCAGTTTCTCCTCCATTGGGTCTAGCAACTGGTTCATGTACCATATATCTCTTTTTCTGAGCTTCTCCCAATTTTTCAATCTATCATGTTCTATCAATACTTCTATAATTGTTTTAGATTCACTATCCGGCTCTTAGAAGAACCACCATTCATTATAATTATATTCCAACCTCACTTCTATATCCAACTCCTTTGCCAATTTCAGGATTTTTGCGTTAAGATTATATTTGAACTTTGTAATTTCTAACCAGCTCTGGTCAAGTGTCCATATTGGTTTGGGGCTACATATTTTCTGTTGTGCCTTTTTAAGCGTCGACTTGCCAAGTACTCCTGTATCATTGATTCTAATTACCCATTCTGCCAGCATTTGTTCCGTATATCTTTGCCAAAGACTTTTGATACCCAGGAGTTCCTTATAGTTTGTTATACTATTAGCAGCCATTGATGCAATATCTGCTTTCCACTTAGCTAATTTAAGAACTGGTTGATGAACTTTGTCACATGTTCTTTTATCTAGGAGACAGATTAGTGCTCTATACTCCAACCATGGTAGCAGTACCTTATTATTTAGGTATTTCATTTGGCCTATCGATATTTGTTTATTTCTAACCAGGCTTGTAAATATGAATGTTTCTCTCTTGAGTTTGTTTACACACTGCTTATAAATGTCTTTTCTGTAATCCAAACTCCAAGAAAGCGAGCTGCCTTCTCTGCTTCTAATTCCCTGACCTCTGCTCTTTCTCTTTCTAACTTTACTGTTTGTTGGCTCGATGTCACCCTTGAATTTACTACAACCATCTCCGATTTCTTTGGGTTTATGTCTATATCATTTATACAATAGAACTCATTTGCTTTGTCTAGTATATCTTGCAGATCACTTTGTGTACTCGCTATGAATATTGTATTATCTGCAAATGCTAGGCAGCTTATATTAAGACCCCTTTCTTTTCCAAACGTCATTAAAAACTCAGAAGGTTTTCGTATGTTCATGCTATACCCTTTCTTTAGAGCTTGTATTCTGCCCTAGTATACGTATTCAATATCTTATAATTTATATATATAATACAGTCGTCCCCCTCTATAGTCACCTCCTCTATAGTCACAAAGTCAATATAGTCACTTTTTTTTTTACCAACTCTTTTTATATTAATTATACCTCTATATAGACACAATCACTTTATAGTCACTATCACAATTTTTTGCTAACCATCTATATAATACCTATAATAAAATTACTCCACTAAAGTCATATCAATTGTGGATTTATGAATCTAGCAAAAAATCATGCTAGTACGAATTACAGATTATGTGAATTTTAAATTTTAGCCAATCAAAGCAACTCTATAAAATTTGTTCATTCGTGCAGGAAAACTAAAAAACTCACTTTATATAAAACTAATTAGAAATGAGCTCTGGACCTTCGTTTATTGATATCGATAAATTTAGGAAATTTATTTTCGATGTGCTACTTGTTTATGTTGCACTACGTACTGTGTATACGTATCTTATTTATTTTATTATTAATCAAAAAAATTTTTTTTCAAAAAAAAATAAGAGTGGTTATTTGCACATTTAATTGATGATCCGGATAAGATTGGCACTATTACCATATTGGGACAATAGTAAATTTTGGGGATAAGTACAATATAAATTTTTATTATATGTAGAAATCTTAAGTCGGTCCAATTAAAAGTATTTTTTTTATTAAGTTAACAGTTTATATCAATTAATTGGAAGTTGTAGAGCACAATGAGACGCATCTAATGGTGGTTATATCATTCAAATCGGCCCAGTGTACGCTGAGATATCGTTAAAAAACGATTGGCCGATTATATAAAATTTCTAGTTTATTTACATAGAATTTTATATAGTCAGCCAATCGTTTTTTGGCGATATCTCAGCGTACACTAGGTCGAATTGAATGCTCTAACTACCATTGGATGCGTCTCAGTGAGCTCTACAACTTTCAATTAATTGACACGAACTGTTAACTTAATAAAAAAATACTTTTCATTGGACCGACGTCAGATTTCAACATATAATAAAAATTTATATTGTACTTATCTCCAAAATTTACTATTGTCCCAATATGGTAATAGTGCCGATCTTATCCAGATTAGCAATTAAGTTATTTGAGGTCACGATCTAGATAAGTAAATTTTGATTTCATTTATTTAAGTCTTCCTTTTATGCAAGTGCAGTACGTACTAAATCCTCTTCTATTAATCGCAATTTAAGGCTCTACCATGTAATAAGAACACGATCTTTAGATTTATGATAATCGCGATAATCATATTCTGGGCATTTTTTTAAGAAAAAGAAAAAAAGATTTTTTTTTAGCAAATTTACAAATTTCTTTTTTTGCTTGTCGCTAATGCGACTATGTGCTTTCTTTGGTATCGATTCGGGAAGCATTATACAAGTAATTTTTGGCTCGCGCTGGAATTTAAAAAACGGTACGGTATGATTTTATTTTATTATTAGGAGATACTTTTATGGTAGTGTTATAGTATTTATTTCGAAATTTACTTATCATATATGACTTATAATTATTTAGGAATACAATATGGATTGTTATTTGTTAGCCTATTGTTAAGTGCATGCATTAGAGGTACAGGCATATTATTTTACTATATCATTCTGAAATAACGACCCAGGCGTTATTTCAGGATGATATGGGTATGTAAAACCTGAATTATACTTATAGCAAAGAAATAGTCAATTCTCAGACTTTAACATTTTTGAATCTTTATCTGGGTCCAGACTTATTCACTTATACTATTTCAAGGGGATGGCTAAACCATATGCGTTTATATTTTTTTGATTATTTAGGTAAGAGTTAGTTATGGTTAGGGTTAGGGCTTGCCTTATAAATAAAATTGCTGTCCCGACATGCTTCTAGACAGGTTTAGACCCTCGTTTTTTTGTATTTCAGCATTTTTCACTTTTTTTTTTTTGTTTCGTCGGGGCTGATCTGTAAAGATTAAAATTTACAATTTGGTTAACTTTCTATCATGTGAATGTACCTAGCTTTAGATAACCCTATTTCAAAGATTTCTTGTAATTGCTGAAGTTTGGGCATCCTAATTTCGGATACACCAATCCGATTAAATCCAATGAATACAGTATTCGGATCGACTGTCTTGGTAAATGGTCGTCAAAAAATTAAGATTAGTTATTTGCTGGGAATTATGGTCTAATGTTCGGTGTAATTTATCTAAACCTTGGCTTGGGTTAGCAAATTGAAGTCTTACTAACTAATAAGTTGGTGCCTATAATGTAATACTGTATGTGTTTTATACAGTACTTTTATAAATAACGCGAATAAAGTAAAATTAAATACAGTAATAAATAAATTTTATACGATTAATATTTTTACTGGTACCTTTATATAGTCAACATATATATAAATATATATAATTGTGACTATATAGAAGCAACCTCTATATTAGTCACCCCTCTATATAATCACAGTTTTTTGTATCCCGGAGGTGTGACTATAGAGGGGGACGACTGTAATAACTAGCACTTATATAATAACGTTAATTCCAATTCTACTAATTCTACTTCTAACTATTAAGTCAAATTGAATGTTGTGCCTATAGCTTTTTTTTAGTTTAGTCTAAAAGACTCTATTATTTTATTATTAATTGGTTTTAATTAATTTAATAATGATTTTGATAAGCTTATCGATCTATATATGGTAATAACGTATAGAGAAACAAAATAGGAAAGGGACGAAGGATAAAATTAGTAATAAGGTGGGATGATATGATGATCAGAAGTATCATCAATTAATTATGAATTGAATTAAAAGTTCGTTAATGTTGATATCATATGAAACTAAATAAATGTATACTACGTATTCATCTAAAATATAGAAAAAAAATACATTTTGATGATTATATTGAATATTATTCGAATATCATAAATTATTCGAATAGGAATTATTATTCGAATATAATGAATTATTCGAATAANATCATAAATTATTCGAATAGGAATTATTATTCGAATATAATGAATTATTCGAATAAGAATAAATTATTTGAATAATTATATTATTCGAATAATTCGAATAAGGCAATTATTCAAATATTCATGTTATTCATTGAATAATTATTTAAAAAATTTTATTCGAATATTCACCGAATACGAATATTATTCGAATAGCAAATACGATCTAAAGCTCTAGCCAAGTCTACTAGTAAATAATAATTTTTTTTTAACAAACTGTGAATAAAAAAAACATGCTTTTTTTACTTTATTTATTTGTTTGTTTATTTATTTATTAGCAAATTTTAAATTTTATATCAATTACCAGATCTAAATAAAACTGCATAAATATCCAAAGTAGTATAAATTATATTATCTAATAAATCAATAGCTATTCTATATTTAGTATCTTTACAATATGGTCCAAATTTTTCTAAAATTATTTTTTTAATTTTTTGCCATGCTTTTTGTACTAATTCTAATAAAAGATTAATTCAATAAGGTTTAGGTCTTTTAGCTAATTTTTTTTTGTCACCAAATACAAAATGAAATAGTTGTTTAAAAAATTCATAATTAATTATTAATGCTGTTTCTTTGCTATTTAATGCAACATGAAAAGGACCTATAATAGGATGAAAATTTTTATAAACTTGTAGAATATTTGAAGCTGATTGTTAGATTTTTAAATATGTAATAATTTTTCTAATAAATAATTGTCCTGGCCAATCTGTAATTATTGGAATTACATTTTGTTTTAAATGATTATTAAGTGAAGGAATATTAATAATCATTTTAAGAGCATCAGCATAATTATCAAATGAATGTAATTCTAATTCTTTAAAATTCACAAGCTGTAAATTTTTCATAGATCTTTCTTTTTTAGGTTCTAAAATAGCATCTTTATATAAATGAATTGTTAAATTATCTATACTTTCAAATTTATCTAATTCAAGAATTGAATAAGATATCCATTGAGATTTTGAATAATTATAACTTCTATCAAAAAGTGAACTATATATTTGTTTTAAATATTTGCAAAGACTATTAGAGGACCCTGAAATATATATAGATAGGTCAGGTTAATTATAAAGTTACTAAAAAAGAAAAGATCTGCAGAAAAAACTTCAAAAATAAGCAAAAAATTACTATAAATAGAAAAGATCTGTATAAAAAACCTCAAATATAAGCAAACTCATACCTGACCTATTTATGTATATTTCGGGGTCCTATTATTAGCATCAATATTAACTGGATTAAATAAAGAAAATTATTATAATTAGCTAAAATAGGTAACTTTTTTAGCTGTGCATGTTGCAAAATGTTTAGTTAAAGATAAAAAAGTATCATTTGGTCTACGTATTTCATGAATTGAATGATAATCATCAAAATTAAATATATATAAACAATCCATCTATAAAATATTAATTAATAATTAATAAATTATATATTATAATAATATATATAATTATTAAAATTAAATAAAATAACTTACATTTTCATTAAAATATTTACTAACTTTTTTTTATTTTTTTTTTTTTAATGTTAAGGTAAGATCATGCCTTTGGACTTTATTAAGTGTATATTAATTGTTACAATATATTGCTTACAATTATTATACTATCTACTAAGTACTGAGACTTGGACTATTTTATCTATAACCTAAACCTACCAGAGCCTGCCATACTCCCATTTATATAGCTAGCCTGGTTTTGGACGTCCCTTTTCCCCAACCAACCATTAGTATTAAAATGTCTACCACTTTACCCACATTTTCTAATATCGTTACTTCCAATTTGGTGTATGTAATTCCAGGTAGGCGCTTTCTGCTTCCAAATTGGTGTACCTAGTTCCTTACTAGCATACTTCTTAGAAGTTCGTATCTCAAGCCATGCAGCTGCCTTACCACATTGGGTAAGTATCTCAAGCCTGCATGCTGCTGCAATTAGCCGATTTTCCTGCAACTTGGGGACCCAGGATTTGACGTTCTGAATTCGGAAATATGCAAACGACTGTACTCCCTGCTATGGTGACAAGTACCCAGACATGTTTTGCCAAAGCTTCCAGTCCCTGATATAGTTGGATGGCATCATGAGGCTCAGCCAACCTGATCTATCACTACATGCGCTTATACCAGCTATACCTGTTACTGGTGGTCCCAGATCTTTTTAATGTCCTAAAACTCCCATATGGGTGCATCCAGAGCTCTGTTGGGCTTTAACACTGCTTTAACACATACACGCCTCCATGTTTCCACTTTTTGTTGGTCGGTCAGTTCTGTCTGCCCTTGTAGAGTTCATTCTGATCCCCAGTACTCACATCCGACACCTTCAACTTTATACCGATCCCTCCCAATCTACCAAGCCAGTTGGCCCGGAAGGATTGGTCTGCCGGCTTTATGTGCTGACTCTTACTTTCCTTGGTACCTACTTCTGAAACATAGGTTCTTTTCCTCCGGTATGACTTCGGCAGCCAGGTTGGTGTCCTCTCTTGCCATGAGGTATATTTCGTTCAGTTCTTCGGTCTCTGGTTGTGAGGGCTTCTGTAGCACTGTAGAAGGATCTTCCTTACCTCCCTACTCGGGGTTTGCCAAATGAGTTTCAGTTGTTCTGGTCCCTTGGATTTGTCTGTGTAACTTACACAACTGCGCTGATACTCCTATTCAAGATGGTGGTACCAAGGTTACAGGTAATATACCTGACCGATCGATGAACATATGTTAATATAACACAGCCCTATTTTTCAATTCCTCTCCAGTGGGATTTGAACTTTAGATCTGCCGCTTGGGGAGTGATAACCAGACAGCTTCTCTATGTCGCCACACCCTTATTTACTAACTTTTTTAAAATGATCAACAATTTGTTGTTTGAATCTTAATGCAGTTTTAGATGAAACTGTAAGTCCAATATTTGATAAAATATCTATACCTTTATATAAAGTTCCTGCTAAAGCTAAATGAAGTCCAATATCTAGTTTATAATTATTTGCAAATTTATTTCTTAAACCAGCAAAAAGATAACAAAATGAAACAATTAATTTTTTTGCTTTTTCTTGGTTATAAGAACTTCTTGTTTTTGGTATAAGACCTTCAACTAATTCATCAAAAAATCCAATTAATTTAGGTTCATTTTGTTCTATCATTTGTTTAAATTTAATTGGATCATATTCTGGATTATTTCCAAATTTTCTTTTTTTTTTTTTAAATGTTAAGGTGAGATCTTGCTTTTATCTTTATTAAATTTAATAGAAACTTTTTACAATACTGAAAAAAATCATTTTTTTTTAAATATAATGCTAAGAATAAAAACTCAGACATATATCTAAGTAAACCTAAATACTTATCTGCGGCCTAAACCTATTTCCAAATTTTCGTTGTTGATTATAAATTACTAATGTAAGTAGTTGTAATTTAGTTGCAAATTTAATTTCTATAAATTTAAATAATAATTTTAGTTAATTATAAATAATTTAAAATATTATAGTAATATATTAACTTAATTTTTAAGTACCATTAGATGAATTATTTTCATTAATATTTTCAATATTTTCATTTATAATTCAAAACTTTCAGTAATTTCTTCAAATATTTCATTTTTTTGATTTTTTTGCAAATATTCAATATTTGAAACCAAATTTAAAAAATCTTGTTTAGGAATACAAACTTTATTATCTAAAATTTCTAAATGAATATTACCCCATTTCAATTCAGAAGATTTTTCTGTTTTTTGTAAATTTTGAAAAGTTTCATTAATTTTAAAATAATTAGAATTATTTTTATTTGGTTCTACAATAAGAAGATAATGATGATCATATAATTGATGTTGATTTGGTATAAGATGAGAATATTCTAATATAGATAAGGTTCTACTATTTCAAGCTTTTTCTGCAGCTAATTCAGTAAATTTACGAAATTTTGAAGTGCTATATTGACAATTTTCAATTGCACATGGACCAAAATTTGTTTTGGGTGGCATTGTTATAAAAACTATTGTAATTAAATTTTAAAATTTTAAAAATTGAAAAGTTATAAAGCAAAACAGAATATATTTATAATTTTTATTGTAATACAAAGTACAACAATTAAATTTAAATAAAGTTTAGCTGTTATTATACAAATTTAGTGCTCAGCAAAATCGAGTTAAACTCGATTTTTGAGTTTTTTGATCAAAATCTATTTTTAGTACAGTATTAAAACAGCGCGCCTAAATAAAGATTTTAACATAGAGATTAAGCTCGGATAAGGCTTACCCAGGTAACCCGTATAAGCATCAGGTTATAGATATGCCAACCAGATAATCTGGATAGAAGTGAGAATTATGCAATAGTAAAAAATTTATGTCTTGCAAATTTTATTCTAATATACTGTTTATTAATTTCCCTAATAATACTTTACGAGTTAGTAATAGGGCATAGTTGGTGCTACAAAATAGTTAGCTGAAAGTTGAATTATTTTTTTTTTGAAAATATACTGTAAAATCCAGACACGTGTACCCCTCTATGCGGTGTATCTCTTGAAAGTTTGAAGCGCCAGTGAATTATACCCGGGTACATAGGTATAATACATACTATATGTATTATCCCAGGTAGATATAGTAGGACCCTGGACATGTAGTACAGAGGTCATATGTTATGCATTTCAGCAAAAACCTCCAAAATTTGAAAAGCAAAAAATCAGTTTTTGGCAATTATCTTGGCAACCAGTGGTCCAATTTAATAAACTTTTTTTTAAAATGAAGCTCTCAGTGAGGCACATCTAACAAAAAAAAGTTCATTCAATTCTGATTACTGGATCAAAAGTTATTTAAATAAATAAATTTTGTCGTTTTCAGCAAATTAGATCAAAATTAGCCAAAATCCAGTTATGACCTATATGAGAGATGTCCGGGGTTCTGATATAGTAAAACATGTTGTCTTAATACGGTGTACCTCTTATATAGAGGTACCCAGGTATTAAATTGAGAAATAAAATACCTGGGTTACATATGTTCAGATTTTATGGTAGTTTTTTGGTTTTTGGATGATCGTTATTTCGTTGTCTACCAATTCTGGTTTAAATGTATCTATAGGTCTTATTTATTATAAATCAATCACGTAAATTGATCAGATTAAGTCCCAGATTAATTAATTCTTATAACATCATAAACCCATGTACAATCATTTTAAATTTAAATTTAAACCCAAGTGAATCATCGAAACTAAATAGGACCCGATATCCACTATTGCTTTCCCAACCAATGGTTACAAAAATATTTTTAATTTACTTCGTATTTAACATTACTAAAAATTAATTTATTCTGCACTTGATATTTTGTACTTTAATATACTATATTATATTCATTTGGTTCTATTATTTATTGGTTTTTATAATAACCAAATATATGGGCCGCATAATGCTGATAATTTTTTTTAAGAATATTAAATGAATATATAATTTAAAATTATGCGAATTTTCTATTACTGTATTAGCCAATTATATTTTTATTAAAAATTTATATATATTTCTAATAAATAAAACTATCTGTTGTTACAAAATATTTCTCTTGTTTATTAGGGGGCTTCCAGAAATTATGTGATTTTTTAGTGGGTGGGTGGGATCCCGAAAATATCAGGTTATAATTATAATTTTGGCCAAAAGTATAAAATTATAAAATTATTAATAACTATTGTTCTACTGAACCAATTTAGATGATTTAACTACCAAAATGTTCATCTCAATGAGACGATTCTAACAAGCTCAAAATCGGTAAAATCCAATCACAGGATCCCAAGATCATTCAACTTTTGTGTAATTTTAATAGTGATTTTTTAGAATCACTAAATAAATTTCTTTAATATTGAATAACTTTTGATCCACTAGCCCGTTTTGGATGATTTAACTACCAAAATGTTCGTCTCAGTGAGACGAATCTAACAAGCCTGAAATTGCTAAATTCCAATCACAGGATTCCAAGATCGATAAAGATTTGTATTGTTAAACAAACAAAAAAATCTTTATCGATCTTGGAAGCCTGTGATTAAATTTAGCAATTTTGGGCTTGTTAGAATCGTCTTACTAAAACAAACATTTTGGCAGTTAAATCATTCAAAACAGACCAGTGGATCAAAAGTTATTCAATATTAAATAAATTTACTTAGTGACTCTAAAAAATCACTATTAAAATTACACAAAAGTTGAACGATCTTGGGACACTGTAATTAGATTTTAATGATTTTGAGCTTGTTAGAATCATCTCAATGAGACGAACATTTTTGTAGTTAATTCATCCAAAACGAGCCAGTGGATCAAAACTTATTCAATATTAAAAAAATTTACTTAGTAATTCTAAAAAATCACTATTAAAATTACACTAAAGTTGAATGATCTTGGAATCCTGTGATTATATTTTNTTTAAAATTTTTAATAAAATTTTAAATATTGATTTTAGCCATATCTTTTCTAAGTAAAAAATATTCTTTAAGTTTTGTTTTAGTAACTTTGTTATAAAATTTTTTTAAAATCATTAGAAAACTTTAATATAATAAATGTTTAAAGTTCTTGTATTGGCATTTTTACTATTAAAATTTTTCTTTAGATTTTTTCAAATTTTATATGTTCCCGTCTATAAAAAAAATCTTTACTTCTAATACAAGTCTTAATTTTTACAAGTAAATCATTAAAGCTGCAATAATGAAAGTTGTCATCCTTTATATAAACTACAATATTGTCTTAAGAACTATAGTTCTAAAACTAAAACTAAATAAGATCGCAGAAAAATTGTAATAAAATTTTTTAAAAAAATTTTTTCTTAAAATTATCTATTTTCAGCTTATATGTAACTATAATTTATTTTCTTATAATATAAAAACTAATTTTGCAAAAAAGTAATTCTTATTTTCAAATATAATTGTACAAAGTTTTATTTAATTATTTTAGTATTTTAAAAAAGTAAATCAGAGCTAAAAAAGTGCAAAAACGCAGGCAAATTTGCCTGTGTTCTACTACAATCTAAGGGATAAATAAATTTTAAAAAATATAAAATTTAATTGGCTAATAGAGTATCAGGTGTGGGTGGGTGGGGTAAAATTTTGAAATTTCTTAGTAAAAAAATATTACATAATTTCTGGAAGCCCCTTTACATACTAATGGATATCCACCAAGTATTTCATTTGCATTATCGTCCCAAAGATCATCAAGAAAGAACATTTGAATTTAAAGTAGATAATATTAAAATTGATGATACAAATAATATAATTTCCTTTGCTGTTGATAAAAGTTCTTGGAATTACAAAGAATTTTCAGCTGAAAACATAAAGATGATTGAGGGTGATCAAAATAACGATGGCGAACTAGACATTGTTAAACAAGAAATCATATGCGCGGATTTGTAGATCACCCTAAAATTTTTGACGCACCTAAATTTGACTATATGTAGATCATTACACAATATAGGTGCGTCAAACATTTAATATCCAATCATATGCGCAGATTTACAATGACAATAGGCACCCGTACTGTATATATATTACTCAAATCTGCAATGACTCTTTATACCAACTCGTGTGAAAAAAATGAACTGTTTTATTGAAATATAAGGATAGACAAGCAGAAATAATGTCGATGATTGCACTAAAAATCTTTCAATTTAAAACCGCATCTTGTGAATTTATAATCGAGTAGATTCTTTCTATAGATTAGATAACGTTCAAAAAGATTTGTGAAAGAAGAATTGACTCAGTGTTTTTAGCAATGTAGTAGGTGGCGAAGTGGAGAGGAGAATACTACTCACGTATGTCATTATATATGAGGCATTATCTAGATCGCAAAAGAATTGTATAGAGAAATAAAGAGCTGGCAAATATTAGGTAATTATACTCCTAGTGAAGATTTATTTACTGTAACAATGCAATTTAATGAAATTAATTTGCCGTACTAACTTGTATTGTTGAATAAATATTTTTTAGAGGGCTATAATTAATATTTGCTAGTAGTAGACATAGTATTTTCGTAGAGATTTTCATAGCGATAATATATTGCAAAATCAATATATTGATGGAGATTTAATACCTTATATTGCAGAGCTAAGATTATTTAGAAAGAAACATGGATTAGATTTAGAAGGTAATATTATGGCGTATTATTTTAAGCTGCCCTAAAAGTGTCGCAGGTCGAATTTTAAAATTTCTGAGAGAAATTTTAAAATTTGACCTGTGTATTGAAGTTCACTTATTATGGATTAAGTAGAACGAAATATTAGTTCTTTTTTTTTATAGACCGCACTAACTTTTAACTCAAATTCTAAACCTAGCTATAACATGTCTTCGAAGTAATTTTTGTTGAGTTGATCGGATCTCTGGATTATGTCCTAAGCTCGCTAAAAATATATTCAAGCAACTATATCTTGTATTTATGTAAAAATTACACTTGGGTTTTAATTTTTTAATTTTTAAAAAAAATATATAATTTACGATCTTTGACTATAATAAATAATAATTTTATTTATTTAAAATATTATTTAAAAATAAAAAATTTTAATCAGTTAATTATAATAACTAAACAATGCCTATAACCGATAACAAAGAATTCGCATTGGACACTTCAGAAATTATTTCATTTTGTTTTTTAACTTAAATACTAGCTCAAAACTAATCTCAATAATAATAACCGGAATCACTTTGAACATAAAATAAGCTATTAATATGTTTGTAAAATAAACTTGACTGTGAACTAAACGTCAGCGAAATAAAGTGTCTACAAACTAATTGTCAATGCGTGAACAGCACTGCTAAAGATATACCCAGTGTACATTTTCTGCTTAACTTTGCTAGTATTCGGATATTCTAATATACTCCTAAAAGTATATACACGTGTAGACAAATATAAACTTTAGAAAACGAATTTTTTTTAACAAAAAAAAAATATATATTTATTAAAATTTTAAAAATTAATAATACTTGCGATTTCTTACTAGCTTTATTCTCTCAAAAAACTTTATGTTTTACGTTCATTGGTTTTACGATTGCGTTCATTGGTTTTATATATGTTCTGTTATTGTTTTTAGGTAAGTCAACGAATTTGACATGTGATTTGGGGTACAAATTTTATTAATACCCAATTAGCATGTGATTTTTTCGATCATTAAATATTTTGGGGACTATTTACAATGCCCAAAAAATCAAATCAGCTGATATGATAGTGGAGCGAGGCTGATGGACTAGTTGGTGTCTCCCAAGATGCCATGCGGCGATTCGTATTTGGTTTAGTTTAGCTAAATCAGATGATGCCTATGCTGTATTATTCTTTGTACAATGAGTTTGTACTATTTTTATAGTAGTATAATAAAATCAAAGAGGTCGTATTTGGCGAGTCTCGCCTAAGAGGAAAAAAAATTAATTTATAACTATTAAACTATAATACTATTATTATTTTTAGATATTAAATCTTAAAATAATCACTTAATTATAAAAAAAATAATATTACAAGTCACTCTCGTTATAGTGAACTTTCGATATAGTGAAGATTGGCTATAGTGAAGAATTTTTTTAGAATAGAATTATTATTACTATAACAAAAGGCTCTCGATATAGTGAATCTCTCAATATAGTAAAGAAATTTACAGCCCGAGGACTTCACTATAATGAGAGTGACTTGTAATTGATAATCCAGATAAGATCAGCAGTATTACTATATTGGGACAATGGTTAATTTTGGGAATAAGTACAATATAAATTTTTATTATATACTTGAATCTGGACATCATACAATAAAAAGTAATTTTTTTATTAAGTTAATAACCAAAGTCAAATAATTGAAAATTATAAAGCAAGGGTGTGGCGACTTAGGGAAGTTGGTAAGTTGTCACCCCCAAGTGGCAGGTCTAGGGTTCAAATCCTACTAGCGACGCTTTGGAAAAATAAATCTGTGTTACGGTAACCGTTTCCTATCGATCGGTTGGGTATATTACCTGTAGTCCTTGGTTACCATCTCGAATAGGAGCTTTCGGGCAAAGTTGTGTCCGGTGACACAGACAAATCCAAGGAACCGGGGAAATGGAAACCCATTTGGAAAGTCCCGAGTAAGGAGGTAGCAACGATCTTCGACGGCGCTACCAGAACCGGAATATCAGAAACCAGAGCTGGAGAACTGGACGATATGACCTTTGGAGGAGAGGGTCCACCAACCTGGCNCCTGTGTATTGAAGTTCACTTATTATGGATTAAGTAGAACGAAATATTAGTTCTTTTTTTTTATAGACCGCACTAACTTTTAACTCAAATTCTAAACCTAGCTTTAACATGTCTTCGAAGTAATTTTTGTTGAGTTGATCGGATCTCTGGATTATGTCCTAAGCTCGCTAAAAATATATTCAAGCAACTATATCTTGTATTTATGTAAAAATTACACTTGGGTTTTAATTTTTTGATTTTTAAAAAAAATATATAATTTACGATCTTTGACTATAATAAATAATAATTTTATTTATTTAAAATATTATTTAAAAATAAAAAATTTTAATCGGTTAATTATAATAACTAAACAATGCCAATAACCGATAACAAGGAATTCGCATTGGACACTTCAGAAATTATTTCATTTTGTTTTTTAACTTAAATACTAGCTCAAAACTAATCTCAATAATAATAACCGGAATCACTTTGAACATAAAATAAGCTATTAATATGTTTGTAAAATAAACTTGACTATGAACTAAACGTTAGCAAAATAAAGTGCCTACAAACTAATTGTCAATGCGTGAACAGCACTGCTAAAGATATACCCAGTAGACATTTTTTGCTTAACTTTGCTAGTATACGATATTCTAATATACTCCTAAAAGTATATACACGTGTAGACAAATATAAACTTTAGAGAACGAATTTTTTTTTAACAAAAAAAAATATATATTTATTAAAATTTTAAAAATTAATAATACTTGCGATTTCTTACTAGCTTTATTCTCTCAAAAAACTTTATGTTTTAAGATTGCGTTCATTGGTTTTATGATTGCGTTCATTGGTTTTATATATGTTCTATTATTGTTTTTAGGTAAGTCAATGAATTTGACATGTGATTTGGGATACAAATTTTATTTATACCCAATTAGCATGTGATTTTTTGCCGATCATTAAATATTTTGGGGACTATTTACAATGCCCAAAAAATCAAATCAGCCGATATGTGTTTCTTGTTCGCTACTGTAAAGCTGATGATTTTAGAAAAGAAGAGTTTAGAGTTAGATCTCGAATGTTAACAGATAAGAATGGAAAGGTTGATAAAAATGGACGCGAGTTTTTTGTTAATTTCGCCAGAGCTTATGGGATTCAAACAAATCCAAGAATTTGCAACTAGTAAAAAATGCTTTTGGAGAAAAAGATACAATATGTGCAAATTGATTTAATATAGAGTCAGTTGATATAAAAGCTCAAAATCCTTAAGTTTAGAATTTTCAACCATGGTTACCGTAGGTTTCTAAAAATAAGCTACCTCCAAAAGAAGCTACCCCCTGGATTTTCAGAACAATTTTTAAAAAAATCGTTAACAGTCGCTACATATAAAACTTTTTTTTTACTATGAAAACTTCAAATATCGAATAAGTAAACTTGTTCAGCATAACGAAATACACCTATAGTAAAAATTTCATGGCATTTGGCCAACTTTTTATTAGTACATTTTTCAATTTTTCGAAAAATTTAACAATTCGAAAATAAGCTATCCCACGATTTTTTGTGTAACTTTTTGGCCAAAAAGAGTAGCTTATTTTCGGACAAATACGATATTTACAAGCGTCTTTGGTTGACTCTAGATCATCCTTTTTTTCTTTTCTTTAAAACTAACACTAGAAGAGAAAAAAGAAGAATAATTAATAGTTAAAAAATCATAAACTAATGAAGAATCTATCCTTAATTGCCGCTTGATCCTTATAATAAATATTCATGACAAAATACTTGCATAATTGATTAACTTTGTAACAACTACAGTTTCAGGTTTATCATCACATAATCAATGAAATGTTTCACAAGTAAATCCTTCCTCTAAGAAGTAAATTAAATTGTAAGGTATTTTCGTAACATCATATATCGATGAGCAACGATCAATCCAAGATGAAATTTTCGCAAAATGTTCATTTTTAATAATAGACGATGGATTAACAAAGTGAACTTCACGGACAGGAAGTTGAACAGGAGTTTTTTTATGAGCGGGTAAGATAGTTGAATAATAGGTGCATTAGGAGCCATAAATCTTATCAAAATATTATCCCATAAATTTAATTTAAGAATTTGTCGAAAAGGTTTAACTTTCACTACAATCCCTTCTTCAGGCATTTGAAAATATTGAATTAAAGGGATACATTTACTAAGTATACTTTTTAAATTTAAAAAATTCTTTTTAGTCCATTGTTTAATATCAGAGGGCAGGTCTGGTGTATTTGCTTTTCCTCATTGAATAACCTTATTCCAAATTTCTGATTCATCAATTTGTAAATCATCTCGCTTTAAAAGAGTTACCAACGCATTTTCTTGAACAGAAGAAAGTCATTAGAATCAAAAACTAGATTAGGATGTTTCGCAAGGATATCAGTGCAAAAAGTTTGTAAAGCCTTAAAATTATTATCTTGAAAACTGGTAGAATAAACTTGAGTAAATTTTAGTTGAAGCCAAGCTGCATTATTATCAATAAGATAAGACTAAATGTATTCAACTAATTTTGTTAATTGATGATCCACCAGTCATCGC
This sequence comes from Gigaspora rosea, assembly GCA_003550325.1. Taxonomy (NCBI): domain Eukaryota; kingdom Fungi; phylum Glomeromycota; class Glomeromycetes; order Diversisporales; family Gigasporaceae; genus Gigaspora; species Gigaspora rosea. The sequence goes on from QKWP01000314.1 coordinate 61,092, forward strand.
GTGCATGATTATAGTGTAATGTGATACAGATCACTATGTAATTACAGTGTAATTACTATATACGATTGTCCAAGGAAAAATATTTTTTTACTAAGTTAATCGATCTTGTTGACTAATTGAAAGTTGTAGAGCTCGTCGTTGCGGTTCTAATAGTAGTTAAATCATTCAAATCGGTCTAGTGGAAGCCAAGATATCTTTAAAAAACGTGTCAATAACTATATAAAATCTCTATATAAACAATAGATATAGTCATTGATGCGTTTTTTAAAGATGTTTTGGCTTCTACTAGGCCGATTTGGATGATTTAGCTACCATTAGAACCGCAACGACGAGCTCTACAACTTTCAATTAGTCAACAAGATCGATTAACTTAGTAAAAAAAATATTTTTTCTTGGACGATCGTAGCATTCACATATATAGTAATTTACATAGTGATCTGCATCACGTAACACTATGATTATGCACCTGATGACTGGCGGATCATCAATTAAGCCTAATTTCCTGGACGGTACCAAAAGATCAAATATAATAGATGGTCCAACCTTTTCGAATGTGATCGTACTAGTATAAATATATCTAAGTTAAAAGATCTTTAATTAGTATTTATTATTAGAGATGAAATTCATCAGGAATATTATTTCCGGTATTTAGGGTACAATACTATACAAAAATATTTGAACCTTACCTCCTCATAAAAACCAAAATGGATTAAAAGAATTAAAATTTTAACTTCTTTTTAGTTTTTTCCTTTAAAAGTAATGCTCCACTCTTGATAAAAGTTTCCAAACCTCTCTTTTTTTCTCACTTCGAATAAAACCCCAGTATTCAACCAAAGCATTAATTATTTTTCTCAAAATCGTACAGCCTGAAAAAATTGAGTGGGCAGTTACTACTTGCTAGTAGATAGTGGCTTTGGTTTGATTAAATTATCCACAGAACCAAAAAAGAATTTCAAATACTAACTACACGAGGGTCACAATCCGCTGAAGAAAAAAAAGCCAACAAAGACAACTCTGTTGTTTCTTTTCTGAATACCGAACTTGGCAAATTTAACTTTAAAATTATAAGGCAAATCCTCTAAATAACAAAAATTTTTTTTAAAAAAAACATATATTATACTGGTGAATTTAATCTTCGGTGAACCTTAAATATAATTAATTATGAAATAAATCGCTTACCTAATTAAACTTTAAAAACTTTAACAGAAGCATCAGTACATTGCAAGAATCCCCACAGATTCTGAAACTACATATTCGAAAATACATGTTCCGATCTTTGACCTACATATAAAAGTCACACACAGTATGCTTAGTAGACCCGTATTAAATCTTGTTTGTAGTTTTAGTTTGTGCCCTAAAGATGTCATCTACATTTGAAATATTGAGACCCGATTCACCTTACCTCATCAAAAAAGCTAAAAAATAGATAAAGCTGGTCTTCGTAAGAAGGATTCTAGAATTTCCAAATACTGCCTTAAGTGTTACCATATCACTAGTTGTAGAAAAGGTGTTAAGTTTGAAACAAAAAAAAAAGTTTATATAACGATTAACACCCATTAACTTATGCATTGTATATGTATTACAGTATTATTTGCTTAAATTTGCCCTTTAAATAAAGTTTTTTGAGATATTTGATCTATACTGATCTTTTTTTATAGAAGATGTGCAAAGAATTAAAGAGTATTATAATATGTTTTAAAAGAATTTTATTATGTGAAACTACAATTTGCTAATTGATGATATGATTTTTTATAGTAAGAGTTACTTTAAAAAATTTTTATATTGTGTAACTCAGTGATTTTCAAGCCAATCAAATTGAATGTCCGGCATGCTACTTATGTGCCCATTTTTTTATAATCATATTTGGCCATTTTTGCTTGCTCAGGTGTTGGTGATGTCAGAAGAAAAAAAAGAAACCACCATATGAGTACTTACATTGTACGCACAGAATATAATTGTATATAGGTATATGATTCGATTTTTAATATTAAAAAAAACTTATAAAATTTTTAAATATTTAATCAGTAATTTACATATATTTCAAGTTTCGAAAAAAATTTTTGGCAGGTAGATTATTTAAAAAAAAAGTTTCATTATATAAGACTTTAATTGATTGAAGCAATATATATAAAAATTATATGATATACATATAAATGACAGATTTTGTGCTACTAATTAACTTGTGTAACTATTAAGTTGTTCTCTTCATAGTTTTATTAACTTCTAGATACTACTATAATAGGACCTTGAAAAATCTATATAAGGTCATATTTGAAAAATTACTAATGGAGGCCATTTTTTTCAAAAAGGTTATATTTGAAAAATAGGTATTAGAGAAAAAAATTATATTTGAAAATAGCTAAATGGCAAAAAAAAGTATATTTAAAAGAATGCTAATGGAAGTAATTTTTATAAATCTTATATTTGAAATTATTTGAAATATGCTAATGAAAAATCTGGGTTATAATAGTGACCAGTAGATAATAAATACAAAAATTAAAAAAATGCATAAAACAGTTTTTTTTAAGTTTTTTTTTATATTTGTACTATATATATTTATGATTTATGGCAGAGTATAAATCAAATAGGCTTAAGAAATTTAAAATTTTTTAAAATTTTTTTTTTTAGAAAACATATATCCAATTTTTTTTTTTAGAGAACATAATATTGTTTTTTTTTACCAGGACCATTTGGTGCACCGTTGAAGATTTAAATTTTTTATAATTATCAGTGCACCAGTTTTGGTGCACCATGGTGCACCATTGAAGATTTGTTTCACCTGCAACTCTAATATATACCAAAATAAAAGCTAATCAAAAAAAATTTTACTATGATGCTCAGTTCAAATATAATGTTATACCCGATATTACTATAGGTAATATGGCGATCAATAACTATCATGCACATGATTACGTAGCATAACACAAATTTAAAGATTCTAAAATATCTAATAGATCTAGTAAATCTATTATTTATATTATTTTATTTATATTATTTATTTTATAACTATTAAATCTATTATATTTATTAGATATATTATATCAAGCATAACTAATTGATAGAATCGATATATTATAACTAACAGATAGGCTATTACCCGGGTCGGTTGACTCGTACGGGTTGACCTGACTCAGCGGGTTATACAGGTTACGGGTCAAAAAGTTGTTTGACCTGAGTCAAACGGGTGTTAAATTAGGTTAACTTTACGGCTACTACAGACTTGCTTATATCACTAGTTATAGTTATAGCTTAATTGCATTTTATTTTATATTATGGTATAAAACGATTGGTATAATTTTAATATAAATTATGTCGCAAGTTGCATCTATACCTACTACCCCTGTTCTTTATTTAATGAGGGGTTTCAGAATTAAAAACAAAAATAGCGTATTTCGGAAATAAATAGGAACTTTAAAAATCTCAAAATTTTGAAATTGGAAAATGAAATGGGAGTGTTTAGAGACTCCCATTTAATGAATTAAATAATTTTCAATGACAAGGATTATCATTTTAAATTTATCAGAAAATGAAATACTTGAAAATGAATACGTCATTTGTTTCTGTCAAAATTAGATTCGCGCACTTTAATCCTGAAACCCCTCGATGTTTTAAAATCACCGATATAAATTATAAGTATTATAAAATTATTTTGAAATCTGCTACTGCTATGTAAATCACAATGAATTTAAAGATCGCAATATAACAAATAAGAATAATATTTTTAATTTTTTTCCTATTGATGACTAAAATATATTTATCAGTCCGTCGTTTTAGATCCAATGTTTGAATATGTATTTAACTTTAAATTATAACTGAATAATAATGGCTAATTTCATAAAACTTTGAAAAATGCAACTTGAGATCTGATTCGTATAAGTTAAGCCTTTTTACGTGCTACAAACCTTATCTGCAAGTTATTTCACAAATTATAATATTATCATTCAATTTGTTCAAGGTTTGATTTATTCAGAATTTCGCCGAAAACTACACTCATTTAATCACTACGTTGCACTAAATTTTATCGTGTTATAAAATCCTACTGTAAAGTAGAAAATAAGGCAATACTTGTTGTGTTTTAGTTAAGCTTCATAAACAACACCTACTTGTCCACAGATAATTTCACCAATTCTACCGTTATTTAACAATTATAATTCAACTTTATTTTCTAGCTAATTAGAACAAGCACATTGAAAGCGAAAATATTTTCAGAGATTAGATATCACTTGCTCGGTTATGATTGGCTATCGATCATACATTATTATGTGAACTAATTTAATTGGCTAACTTGTTTGACCCGGGTTATGACTTGGGTCAATTTCTAACCCAAATTTTATTGACTAGAGTCATAATTTCTGACCCGAGTAAGACCTCTACTAACAGATATAATCATTATTTTTATATATTATTTTTATGTATAAATATTACCAATATTTTTACCAGAATGTCGATAGTTCTCTACAACTCAATTAAATTAATAAACTATTAGTGTCTTTATATACTAATTAACAAAACCCTATACTTGTGTTTTTATACACGTGTATAATCATTTGCGAGCATTAAGTGATTTAACGATTTTGCTCATGTTTTACTGCGACGGTTCTTACGTTACATAGTATTAGTAAAAAGTAGTTATAGTTTTATTGATAAATTGATACGACTATCAGTATCTTTATGTACCTTTAGCCGTTTGCCTCTTTCATAAAAGCAAATCATATAAAAACCTCTATATACACTCACATTTAATTTACTAAGCATATGAGGCTTTCAATTATTTTAACTCCCAGTTTCACTAAACTAATTTAGAAATGGTTTGAGTGTAACAATAATCTTATATAGATTATTCAGGGGTTTTACTATAATATATTTAACTTATATTAAGTTCATACTACTATTTGTTTATATATATTAATTTTTATTTTTTGTCTATTCTTTTTTTTTACAGATTGGATTAATGAATATTAGGTATATACTAAAAAAACAAGTCATAACTAATAGTTTACTATAGATCTGCCAAATACTTATAGTATATTTAGTAGCATATTAGTAGCATATTAATAAGATACAAAAATTAGATTGATACTGACAATATAATTAGTCTGGAATGAAGTAGAGAAATTTCTATTTTTATATAAGGTTTAATTTGCAAATATTTGGCTATCTGGCTGCATTATGTGATATACAGCCAATTATATTCTACTAATTAATAAAAACAACAACCATTACATAATTAATTTATATATAATATATAGGTATATATTAAATATTGGCTCTGGATATACAATACTATGTTTTACTAGAATCTCAAAATATACATAGATAGGTCAGGTTTATTATAAAATTACTAAAAATAGGGGACGTTTAAAGCAGGGTGCGATCACGTGATATGGCGCCAATCAACTTGTTTGTTTTGATCAACCCGGATCAGCCCGACAAAGAAACAAAGAAGAAAAAAAGTGAAAAAACGCAAAAATACAAGAAACGAGTGTCAAAACCTACCTTGGGGCATTAACAAAAAATGTCGGGAAGGCAATTTTACTATAATACTATTCTTAACCCTAACCGCCGCTAACCCTTACCCTAACTTTAATTAAAAAGTCAAAATCATATAACTGCACCCTGCTTTAAACGACCCCTAAAAATAGAAAAATTTGCAGAAAAAACTTTAAAAATAAGCAAAAAATTACTATAAATAGAAAAAGCTATATAAAATTTCCAAAAATAAACAAACTAATATTTAATTTATCTATATATATTTCAGAGTTCTCATTTATCTAGTAATAATATATTAGAATATTCTGATATTTTATTTTTAGCTCTCTTAGTTTAAGAGTAAGATATTAGAATATTCCAAGTTGTTACTATTATATTACAAGTATTAATAATTTAACTCTCAGTACCTTATCAATATATTACCAAAATGCTACTAAGGCCATGCACATAAATAAAATTGGTTTTTATAACCTGGCTGGATGAATTTTTTTAAAAAAGTCAAATATTATTTTATATTAATATATATAGTTTTTAAGATTACTATATCTATTTTTATATAAAAAGATTTAAGTATTTAAAAAATTTATATAACATTTTTTAGATTATAACAATACTATTCAGGTACTAGAAGGACCCCAAATATCTAGTACAAAGGTCATACATTATGTATTTTAGCAAAAACCCTCAAAATTTGAAAAGCAAAAAACTAGTTTTTGGCAATTATCTTGGCGTCCAGTGGTCCAATTTGAATGTACTTTTTTAAAAAATAAAGTTCTTAGTAAGGCGAATTTAACAAAAAAAGTTCATTCAATTCTGATTACTGAATTAGAAGTTATTTAATAAATGTAGTTTTGTCGTTTTCAACAAAATAGGTCAAAATTGGCCAAACTCCAGTTATGACTTATATGAGAGATGTTTTTGGGGTCCTGTGCTAGGTGCCCTTGGTTGGGTCTTAAGATGTTACAAGAACCAATTAATTTTATTTGCATGGCCTAATATACAACAAGTATTTAGCAAATCTATAATAAACTATCAAATATATATTAGAAGACTTGTTTTCTAATATGTACTCAATTTTTATTGATTTAATCTATATTTTGTTTGATTATTTTCTCTGCTATTATCTATCCTTTTGCTAAATAATAAATATTTTTATTTAATTTATTGTAAATTCCTTCAAATTTTTCTGTAAATATCTAATAATATCTTTGTTTTTAGACCTTTTTAAATATAATAATATTTTATATTCTTTTTTCTATTTTATGAAAATAATAATCATATCGGTCGATTTATGGAATTGGACCTTAATTTAGTCCCCAAAATATTCAATGATCTGCAAAAAGTCATATGTTGATTGGATGTAAATAAAAAACATACCCCAAAATCACATGTCAAATTCGTGGTCTCTTCTAGAGAATATAGTAAAACCTATGAGCCTACCTTAAAACCCATGAGTTTTTTTAGAAAGAATCAAATTTAATAAAAAGTAAGAAAAGTTAATTTTAAATTAAAAGTTGTTTTTTAAATTTTTTAAAAATTTAAACTTTACAAAGTTTAACTTTTTAGTTTGTTTAGATCTCATGATGCGCACTTAGCTTTTGTTTAGATCTTGCGGCACATATTTAGTTTTGCTTAGATCTTGCGACATATATTTAGTTTGGGCTTCATTTAGTATTAGCAATTTGGTATTTAGCTTGGGTTTCATGATATGTATTTAGCATGAGTTTCATAGTATATATTTACTTGGGTTTCGCAATACATATTTAGCTTGGGTTTGGGTTTGCGCTATATATTTTAATTACAGGTTAACTAGATACTGTACATGACGGGTTTGTTATTATTATTTTGTCTATTTTCTATTTTCTATTAAACTATTATTATACTACGCGTATTACATTATATTAATTATATTAATTCGTATAAAAAAAAATAAATGAATAAAGCTTTTGAATGTTTAAACCTTTTTCATTTTTTTATTATTAATTTTTTAATAAGGGATATACAACTTCTTGCTCGTGAAATCTTTGATCAAATATTAAAATGTTTATTTGTCAAAGAAAAAAACGTTCTTTAATGGATTGAAAATAAATATGATTAATGTTTAACTGCACCAGATTTAGTTAGGCTCAATTAACTTAGATCGGATCCTGCGAAACTGATCAAAAAAATTAGCTCATACGAATCCAAATTTTTATTAACAAAAGAAACTTGCATGACAAAAAATTCTTTATTTATTAAAAAAAAAATTACATTTAACCACTAACTAATTCTAACAACTAACACTGAGAGCCTAAAAAACGGCTTGTAATAAATATTCCAGACCACATCAAACACAACATAACAAAGCCACCAACGACATTCAACTTCTACGACCACAACGGCATATACCCGTATATCCAAAAATGACGAAGGCTAAACTTTTACTAAAGATGCCACGAAACGACAAAAGCCTAAATTTCCACTGACGAAAACCAAAAAACAATTCCAACAACCGTAATAACTTAGGTAGCGATGGTGTGGCCATGCTATCTGGTATTCTAGCAAAACTAATATATAAAAAAATATATATATTAGTAAGTTAGGAAAAAAAAGGACAAACAACGAAAAACTATTTAATACATACAAGATTCTGGTTCGAATATCCAATACTCGGCGTTCTAGCAAAGCCAACCTACGAAAGAAAAGAGACAACTTAAGCCAAGAATAAAAAAAAAAAACAAAAAAAAAGCTACTTATCTTATATAGAGATTGGTCCCGTCGAGAAAATTCCTGCCTGGGTATTATTAAACTACTCGGGCCAATCCCTAATCTTACAGATCCCAGCTGTAATTTCCACTACTAGTGTTCTAACGAAATAAACCTACAGAAAGTTCAAGCTAAAGATATAAAATCTATAAATAAAAAAAAACAAACAGAAAAAAAAAAGGCACTTATCTTACAGATCCTGGTCAGTCTAGTGAAGCAAAGATTAAAGTGATCTAGATCTGATTTAGATCTAGATAGGACCCCGAAGAATACATATATAACTCAGATCCAGACTCAAAATTTTAATATAACTTTATACACTTAATTTTATTAAAAGCTTTATACAAAATTATCATATAAGTTCAAATGATCATGTTAACCACCAAAGCCAAAAACATAATTAAACAAAAAAAAGTGATGAAGAGAAAATCAGAAACCTATCTAGAAAAAGAAGGGTGGTAGTTAACCATGTTCAAATTCAACAACAAAAATTTTAGTTCCGAAAATAAGCTACCCATACGATCGATGAAAGTTGCTACATAGTAAAGTCTAAATTTTACTAAGCAAATCGATTAAAGTCGCATAAGTAACATTGTTCAGCAGATCAAAATACGCGTACCCTGAAAATTTCATACAAATCAGAGAACTTTCTATTATTTGACTTTTAATTTTTACGTTCAACGGTTTTTTTTTTATAAAAAAAAATCTGTTGAACGTAAAAATTAAAAGTCAAATAATAGAAAGTTCTTCGATTTGTATGAAATTTTCAGGGTACGCATATTTTGATCTGCTGAACAATGCAATTTGCTTAGTAAAATTTAGACTTTACTATGTAGCGACTATAATCAATTGACCAAAAATCGCTTTATAAGTTACTCCCGATTTTTTTCTGCATATTTATTTATTGTTTATAACATATTTATATATCGTCTACAGCATATTTATTTATTGTCTACAGCATATTTATTTATTTATTTTACTTATTAAAGTTTTGTATTCAAAAATAAGCTACCTCTTTATTGTGCTTTAAATTACTTAAAATAGTAAATAAGCTACCCACGGTTTTTTTTGTTAAAAATCGGCAAAAAAAGGTAGCTGCAACATACGGTATATATCGATTTATATCTACTTAAAATTTTCCGATGTATATATAGTATCGTTATACAAAAAAAGATCGTACTTGTTATAAAGATCGTCTTTGTTATACAAATAAACATCTAACTTTTCAAAAAATTACCGGTTGGTTATACAAATTTAAACATACGACATATGGAAAAATTATATATAAGTCTATACAAAGCCAGATCTCAGTATTACATATATTCTTCGGGGTCCTATCTAGATCCAGGGGACGATCCAAAAATAAATAATTAAATAAAAAATTTAAAAAATAGAAAAAAGTAAAATAAAAATAAATAAAAAAACAAAAAAAAAATAAGCGAAAAAAAAAAGTAAAATAAAAAAAGTAAAATAAATAAAAAAATAAGCGAAAAAAAAGTAAAAAAAAAAATTAAAAATAAAATAATAAAACGATAAAAAATAAAGGGTTTTATTTTATGGAGACATGTCGCCATGGCGACCCCGTGATCGACCAATCAAAAGTGATCACGTGATTTATATGACGACCGATACAAATCGGTCATCACGTGAATCACAAGATCGATTTTGATTGGTCATCAAATATATTCAAATTTAAAAAAAAATTCGAAATTTATTATTTTAAAAAAAAAAAAAAATCGAAATTTATTATTTTTTAAAAAAAAAAAAATCGAAATTTATTATTTTAAAATATAAACCCGATTCCAACTATTGTGCTATGACCCAACTATTGTGCTATTTCCAGCTAACTATTATGCTACTGCTATGGCCTATACTAACTAACAATCGTACTACAATTTTCTAAAAAAAGAACCGTTAGTATATAAAAAAAAAAATTCTAAAGAAAAGAACGTAACGTTAGTACTTATATTATAAAAAAAAAAACCCCCAATATACCGTGATACGTCCGTTCTACACTCCAACAATCATACTAAATCGTACTATGTTCGTTCTAAAGAAAAGAATGTAATAAAAAAAAAAAAAGAAAAAAAAACTATATACCTGATACGTCGTTCTACATCCCAACAATCGTACTATGTTCGTTCTAAAGAAAAGAACGTAACGTTAGTACTTATATTAATATAAAAAAAAAACCCTATATACCGTGATACGTCGTTATACGTCCGTTCTAGCTACATCTTAACTGTACTACGTTCGTTCTAAAGAAAAGAATGTAATGTTAGTGCTTATATTAATATAAAAAAAAAGAAAAACCTACCTGTATATACCATGATACGTCGTTATACGTCCATTCTAGCTAGTTCTAGCTACATCCCAACTGTACTACGTTTGTTCTAAAGAAACGAACATAACGTTAGTACTTATATTAAAAAAAAAAGAAAACCCAATATACCGTGATACGTCTGTTCTACACCCCAACAATCGTACTACGTTCATTCTAAAGAAAAGAACGTAACGTTAGTACTTACATTATATAAAAAAAGAAAAACCTATATACCATGATACGTCGTTCTACATCCCAACAATCATACTATGTTCGTTCTAAAGAAAAGAACGTAACGTTAGTACTTATATTAATA
>QKWP01000314.1:78023-169703 GCA_003550325.1 Gigaspora rosea
AAAAAAAAAAATGAACGAAAAAAAAAATAAAAAAAAAATAAAAAAGAAAATTTGACAGTATAATACTGTATATATATGCAGATCATTATATATATTATTTGAACCCCAAAATTTTTAGGGTATTCCAAAAATCAACCGATATGTTTAAATATAATTTAAATTAAAATGTTTTTTTTTAGTTTAGAAGCCGTGTGCTATGGCCGAGATTTATTATGAGTTATAGCGACGTAATATTTGTTACATGAATGAGGATACAACTAGCCACACGTGCACTTTTGGTGCCTAATTTAAGTAGTCCGCCCTAAGGTTCTACACTAGCTGCCATACCTACAACCCAACTACGGAAATTGTCTATTTAAACCCTCTGGTTCATGGTCCTCCTATTACTACCCGACGCACTACATTTTAATGCAGATGTTGTGGGCCACAACCCTTTTAGGTTCGACGACCTAAGGGCTACTTTACCCTCGCACAAGAGCCTAACGGAACACCTTCCATGTTCCATACATTTACCATTGCTCGGATTTGGTAACCGAGGCTACCTGCCCTTATTAGGTTCGTTCTGATCATAGTATCCGACTTCTCTGGCGCATACCGTAAGACCGATTTTCACTATCTCCTAACTTGGGTCTTGCCAAAAGAGTTCTTGTGGGTTTTTTCCGGTTCACTGGATTTGCGATATAACACATACATCATTGTGCCCACAGGCTCCTATTCAAGATGGTGGAACCAAGGTTACAGGTTTAGCGCCCAACCGCTCATAAGCCACAATCACCAAACACAGATTTTAACTTCAAAACGTCGCCGGTAGAATTCGAACTGTCAACCTGCTGCTTGGGGGTGACACCTTGACCACTTCTCTAAGGCGTCACACCCTTTTAAATTAAAAATTTATATTAAACAAAAAAAATATTACTATTATCTTATTTATTTACTGTTTTTCTAACCCAAGTATAGTGATACAAATCGATGAAAATTTTTCAATCGATTAGTTGATAGATCATTTTATCCAACTAATCGATTAATCGATTTTATTCAAGTTGGCGATTAATCGACTAATTGATTAATCGATTAGTTGATTAATTGATTGACCAATCGATTAATTGAATAAATAATAAATAAATGAAACTACACGTAAGGTAGCAACTGAAAACAGCTGGGTTGACATTCTTATATGATTAGTTGATTAAACAACCAATTAACCAATCAATTAATTAGTCGATTAATCAATTAGTTGGCCAATCGATAATCGATTAGTCGACTAATCGATTAATCGACTAAGTTGGGTCTGTAAAATTCAAATCAATTAGTTGTCAACTTTACAACTAATCGATTAATTTGATTTTTGATTTGTATCACTACCCAAGTACAATTGTGTACTTTTAAAATTTTATTTGTATTTATTGTTGTAGTATATTTTTGTATCTTGTAATATAACTTTAATATTTTTTTAATTGTGCTTAAATATTGTTTGTATCAGAATTAAATTGAAAAAAACTTTATTTAGAAAAAATTTAATTCTTTTTATTAACCCACTCTTATATATAATTAATTAATGATCCGCCAGTTATTAGAACAAATGATCTTAGTATAATATAACACAGATCTCATATGTTTATTATATAGAGTCTAAATGCTAAGTATCCCTAAGAAAAACTTTTATACTAAATTAATAGCCAAGGTCAATTAATTGAAAGTAGTAAAGCTCACTAAGATGAATCTAAAAGTAGTGAGATTGTCAAAATTGGCCTAGTAGATGCAGAGATATCATTAAAAAATGATTGGCCAACTATATAAAATTACTATGTAAACAATAGCAAATAGTTTGTTTACATGGTAATTTTATATAGTCGTCCAATCGTTTTTTAATGATATCTTTGCATCTACTAAGCCAATTTTAACAATATTACTATCTTTAGATTCATCTCAGTGAGCTCTACAACTTTTAATTAATCAACCTTGGCTATTAACTTAGTATAAAAAAAAGTTTTATTTGAATAATTGTCAAAATTTTTTGGCATTTCCTGCTTATGTAATTTATATAGTGATCTGTATCATGTTATACTATGATCATTTGTCCAGATGACTGGCAAATTAATTAAACATTTTTTTGTTATATAAAAGTAGTACTGTAAAGTATCATATACAGATCCAGATCTGTTATATTAGGACCCGGACATCTCTGATATATATCATATTTTTTTTTAGCAAATTGATTCAAATTTGATCTAAGGTCCAAATTTAAATTTTAGCTTAATTTTAAAATGGGTTATAATTGAATATTTTGGCAAATTTCTAAGATTTTACACATGTTATATTTTATTTTTAGCAATTTACCCACATTTTGCAAGAATTATTATAACAAGTTAAGTCGTGCTATGATGATTATAACAAGTTATTAATAGCTTTACGGAGCAAAATCATAATCAATTATAATTGAAAATAAGTAAAAGTAGTTGTAGCATATAATCAGGCTTTAGTATCAATAGCAACCTGCATATGTATTACGATCATTGATCGTAATTGTATGTCAATAAACAAATAATTATGTAATACAATTGCACAGAGTTATCATTAAGCAAATTAGTTAGTAATTCATAAACTAATTGTAATAATTATTGTGTAGTTAGTATCTTATCTGAAATTTTTAAGAAATATAAAATTAAATATACTAGCATAATGTATTTTAATATGCTAAATAAGTTTTTTAGAGCACAAAGTTAGAATCAATTTGTAAAATTTTGGAATCATAATATTTTTAAAAATTTTTTTATTTGAATTCTATAGATTTGTAAAATTAAAATGAAAAAATTTTTATCAAATTTGGTCAAGAATTCATGGAGATATTTTTGATGAAAGTTTTTGTAAACAATTTCAATACAGTTTCTTTAGTGTTTTTTTGTAATATATTTTTTTGTTTTTTTAAAATAACCCACTGTTCGGTGATAATTTACAAAAAATTTTACTATGCTAACTAAAAAAAAAATTTAATAACAAGACTTGTAGCACATAACATTGACTAATAGAATTTCAAATTTCATGAAAAAATATTAAAAACTCGTGAAGATATTAACGTTTTTGTAAATTTGAACGCATATGTTTTTGCAAGTTTTTCCCTAAACTTCAAATGCTTCTAGAAGCACTTTCTCAAAATGAAACCTTCAAAATATGACTTAGTAAGTTGATAGAATAGGTATTCGAAAATATTCAATTAAAATTTTATTAAAAACAGATAAATATTGACAAAGTTATGATAATTTTTCAATTTGCTTCCAGATTCAGAATTTTCTAAAATTTTCAATTTTAATAAAAACAGAAAAATCATCATCACAGGCTAGATTTTTACAAGTTCAAATGAAACAAATTACTGCGCACTAATATAATCAATAGAGAATAGGCTAAAATTTTGCTTTCTAAAATTTTAAGTTATTTGGTTAAATATTTATTCCATAATAGCTTTTTTCATTTGGCACAGCTTCTTTATAATATACTTTATGGAAATAGAAGAATCTTTCATCAAAAATATCTCTACAAGTTCTTGACCAAATTTGATAAAAATTTTTTATTTGAATTTTATGGATCCATAGAATTCAAATAAAAAAATTTTCATCGAATTTGATCAGGTGGTTGCAGAGATATCTTTGATCAAAGTTTTAGAGAATTTCAAAACGCATATCACATGACAGATACGTTTAAATTTTTGACAAAACTTTGATCAAGGATATCTCTGCAACCACTTGATCAAATTTGATGAAAATTTTTTTATTTAAATTTTATGGATCCGTAGAATAAGTAAAAAAATTTTCATCAAATTTTATCAGGTGGTTGCAGAGATATCCTTGATCAAAGTTTTGTCAAAAATTTAAACGTATCTGTCATGTGATATGCGTTTTGAAATTCTCTAAAACTTTGATCAAAGATATCTTTGCAAACACCTGATCAAATTTGATGAAAATTTTTTTATTTGAATTGTATGGATATATAGAATTCAAATAAAAAATTTTTATCAAATTTGATTAGGTGGTTGCTAAGATACTTTCGCTCAAAGTTTTAGAAAATTTTGGCGCAGCTTGTTTTTGATAGAAGTTTTGATTTTTTCTAAAACTTGAGCAAAGGTATCTTAGCAACCACCTGATCAAATTCGATGAAAATTTTTTTATTTGAATTCTAAAATCCATAAAATTCAAATAAAAAAATTTGCTTTATATTTTTTTTACCTGATACTAGATATTATAATTAAGATTTTAGCAAATTACTATAAAATTTATATGTAATAATCCAACTTTTAGCAAATTTACTTTATTTTAGAGGTAGCAAAAACATCTTAATTCATGCAGATCAGTTATGACCTATATGAGAGATGTCCAGGGTCCTGTCATATTCCACTAATTTTTAAACTATATAGTAGACCCAGGTCTAGTATATGCTGTAAGATTATATTATAAAATTAAAAAATTTAAAGTATATACATACTTTGTATTTACAATAGGCATTCTAACTATGTTAAAAAAAAACTGTATTAGTAGAAGCGTGGAGGCGTATACGTGTCAAAACCCAATAGAGCTCTGGACATACCCATATGGGAGTTTTCGGATGCTAAGAAAATTTGAAACTACCAATACAGATATATGCTAGTATAAGTACATGCAGTGGTAACTGGGTTCTCTCTGGCCTCATGATGCCATCCAACTATATTCAGCACTGGAAGCATTTGTGAAACATGCCCAGGAACCTCGCCACCATAGTAGGAAGTACAGTTGTTTGCATATTTCCAAATTCAGAATATTAAATTCTGGGTTCTCAAATCACAGGAAACCAGCTAGTTACAGCAGCATGCAGGCTTGAGATACTTACCCAATTGGATAGAGGCAGCTGCATGGCTTGAGATACGAACTCCCGAAAAGTATGCTAGTAAGAGATTCTTTGGTATACCAGATTTTGAGTACACCAATTTGGAAGCATAAAGTGCCTACTTAGCATACACCAAATTGAAAATAATAAACTAGAAAATATGAGCAAAGTGGCAGACATGTGAACATTAATTGTTGGTTGAAAAGAGACGTACAAATCCAGATCAACTATATAAATATGAATATAGAAGGATCTGGTGGGTTTTAGCCATGGATAAAAGATTTATAGCCTGAAGTCCTAGTCTCAATACTTGTATATAATATGTATATATTTACGGCATTACTATATGTTAATTTACTGAAGTATTAATAAAATTGGAACAGGAACTACACCCCTAATAATAAAAAAAAAAAACTGTATTTGACTAATATAGATTTTGTAGTTTGCACTTGGATATAATTCATTATAGATCTACTATTTGAGGAATTTTGTAGTAATTTTGTATATAGTACTTTACAGTAGTAATTATTACTAGTTATATTTAAAATATTCAAAATTAAATATAAACTTTTATATAGTTATTTAAATAATTTATAAGTTTATTTATTAGTTAACTCGATAGTATTTTTTGTACAATTCCAATTAAAAATAGATTTGATTAACTATAATTAGCTATTAATTAATTATTATTAGCTATATAGTTGCTTATATAGTAGTTAGCTACCGGTAGTTATTACTAAATAATAAATTATAGCTATTTAATTAATATTAATTAAAATATTGTATATTAGATTAAAAATTGTCGCAAATTATTGTAAAATCAGATTATCGTGAAATCCACATGATCTTCTTATTATCGAATTTCCTAAAATTTCCAAAAATTATGTAAACAATTAATCTAATCGATCTACACTATGAAATCAAAACAATTGAATGCTATAACCGGAGGACTATTGGGGAGTTGATTCAATATATGACTATATGCTGCATAAATCACATTCTTAATATATATAAATAAAAGACCTTCTAACTATATCAAAAAGGCGACCCTAACCCTAATTCTAACTCTAAATACGAAAAAATTTTTTTTTGTTAATGGTTTTATAGACTCTATTTTGTCTCTAAATATGAGACAAATTTATTTTTTTTAGTGGTTTTATAGACTCTATTTTGGCTCGTGGTTAGGGTTAGAGTTAGGGTTATAGTCGCAATTTTGATACAGTTAGGTCTTTTATATATAAAGAATGCGATTTATGTATACACATTACTCTGGTTATACCGACATCTGGATATAACGACATGATAGTAAAATCTTTCTATACTGACATATTTTTCAAAAATTTAATATGAAATGTTGGTATAACTCACTGTATCGACAATTTGAATTTTTTTACTAATGAACCAAAAATGTCGATATAACCAGAGTGACGTGTAGTATTCAATTGTTTTGATTACGTAGTATAGATTGATTAAATCGATTGTTTACACAATTTTTGAAAATTTTAGTGATACAAAGATCATATTGATTTCACGATAATCTGATTTTACGATAATCTGTGACAAAAATTATTTGCTAAAAATTTTTAAAAAATTTTATTTACTATAGTGAGGGGCGTGCCATTTATTATGTAATATTTTTTACTTAGTAGCTACCTTTACCCATATATAGTATAATTATTTTATCTAATTCTAATTGATTAATATAATATATAGATGTGATTACTATCTCTGACCATGTATCCATAGTAAAAATTACGTAATAAATGGCATGCCCCTAATAAGTTTAGTAATTATTATAAAATACTATAGTCAAACCCCTCTAAATGCATGTTTTCTAAATGCATGCTATATATAAAACCTCTTTAAATACATGCTTCTGTATGGTCCCAAGTAATATAACAATTATAGATTTTGATCTCTCAAAATTTTTTACTATAATCCCAAGGGGCATATAGTGGGCATACATTTAGAGAGGTTTGACTGTATTTTAGAATAAAGCAATTTAAAAAAAGTTGTTAAGTTGTTAGAATAGGGATGTTAATGGAGTGCTCCAGGATGGTGTGGTGCATACTCTAGCAGAGTATCTCTTAACACCACATCACACTGAAGTATAAATCAATACATACTCCAAGGCATAACCCAGAGTATAATATGGAGCATAATCCAAAGTACTATGTATTAAGCACTATGTAATACTTTGGGTTTATAGTAAGACTTCCATATGGTTGGTTGATTTAAATCAATTGTCTGGACTAAATTTTTTTTAAAGCTGTTTATTATTTCTAGACATCTTTTGAAAAAAATTAGCCGAATAAATATTCTGCCAATTCGATTTTGGTATAATCTAGAGCAGTATTGCCATGTCTACTATTTTTAAAACTTTTTTTACTCATGTCCATGTCCAAATATCCACAGTGTTCACAACTGTCTAAAGAATATTTTGACTTTAAAATTTAATAAATTAGTTTAAGAAAGATATGATTATATATTTTTCTGAAAAGAAAAAAATAGGTTATTTTAATAAAATTTTAAGTAATTTGGATTTATTTTTTTGTCCACAATTGTTTACAATTGTCCACAAATTGTCTGGAGCTGTTCTGTAACAACACTAATCTAAAGTAATATTTATTATTTATGGAGATAGCTATCTCCGTAAATAATAACCGTTACTCTAGATCATACCAAAATCGAATCTGCAAAATATTTTTTGGTTAATTTTTTTATAGACATTCTAGTGTAATGAAGATCATGGCCCGAAATTCGTCTAATTGGCCAGTGCAAGTTAATTTTCTGGTGAACTTATTTATACTTTTAAAGTACTTTTTGAAAACATGATTATTGAATAAATGGTCAAATTAAAATCGGTAAGTATCAGATTTACTATAAGTAAGGGAGTAGTAAGGGAAGTGACAAGAATCAGGTGATTTTTTAGGAGAAGGAGGGGGTAAGAAAAGTTGAAATTATATATAAGAACCTGACTATATATATCATAAGGAAGAGGGAGGAGAGATAGGTCTCTAATAAAAAATAATCAGGTGATTAATGGCACGACCCTAACCCGAAATGATGAATAATATATGTAGGTCAATTTTTTACTACCTATTAAGCTTTTTATGAAGTTTAGTTTATATTAAATTATGCCAGTAGTATCAATTCAAAGCATAATCCACTTTATATACTGTAATAGTATTACTTCAAAATATTTTACTCCTATTACAAGTATCTTAATAACCTGAGGTAGTGTTATGCCAAAATTACACCAGTATGAAGTGGAGTATACTTTAAAATTACTCCAGAATATATTACTCCATTAGCATTCCTATGTTAGGACTATGTTATTAATTATTTTATTAGAGGCCTACTCTTCTCTTTCTTCCTTAATTTATATATAGTTAGGCTCTTTATATATGGGGTGAGTCAGTAGAAAAGGGACAAATTTTTTCTAAGTAAAAGTTTTCTTGACTTTAAGTTTAAATATCTTAACAACTATCTTAATAAATTTAATAATTTTTTTTTTATTTTAATTCTATATAATTTCAAGATCAAAATAAAAAATTTTTTAGCTAATTTGATTAAATAGTTGTCAAGATATTTTAGTTTAAAAATTAAAAAAATTTCACTAAAAATGATTTGTCCCTTTTCTACTGACTCACCCCCATATAATTTCAACTTTTTTACTTCTTTCTTTCTAAAAATCATCTGATTTTTGTCACTTTCTTTATTTCTAGACAGCAAATTTAGTATTTAAATTTTATTACAAAATTTTGAAAAAATAAATTTGTTTTAGTAACAGCTTTTTATCAATAGATTTTTCAAATTTAAAGGTAGAGTATGCGTAGATCATTTATTATATATTTTTGGTGGTACTTTGGGATTTTATACAAAATTTGAAATATACTACTAATAAAAGTTTTTAAAACCACTGTTAATCTTTACCAAAATTTAGTAATATACAAATTAAACCTTCTACCGTATACGTCCGAAAATAAGCTACTACCTAAAATAAGTTACCTCCTGATTTTTTCCTAAAATAAGCTACCTCCTGATTTTTTTTAAAAATCTTAAAAAATTTGTTAGCAGTTGCCACATATAAAACTTTTTTTCTAGTAAGTAAACTTCAAAAAGTCGAATAAGTAAAGTTGTTCAGTGCATCAAAATACACCTACAATAAAAATTTGGTGTCATTTGGATAACTTTTTATTAGTAAGTTTTTCAATTTTTTCAAAAAATACTATACTTCGAAAATAAGCTACTTTACAATTTTTCATGTAATTTTTTGGCCAAAAAAGGTAGCTTAATTTCGGACACATACAGTATTTATAGTAGTAAAATCTTTAGCAGTTGTATTATTTTAAAAAACATACTTCCTTATATAGCTAAATTTGCTTGGGGGCTTCAAATTGCTGGAATTATACAAAAAAACAAATAGTAAAAATATTTCTAAAATAGTAATTACCCAATCACTATATAATCTGTTATACAAAAAATTAACCACGCATATCATATGAAAAATGTTTTACGTATACTCTACCCTTAAATTAAATAATAATTATTATAAAATGCATTTATGGTATTTATCCCCATAGGTAAATTAGATTTGCAAATCTGTCTAACAAAAACAAATAATAAAACAAAAAATAAATTTGAATTACTTTAGGGTTAGGGTTTGGCCTGATATTTTATCAGGGTGTTTGTATATACAAAATTTAGCAAGAAATTTTTTTTATTAGAGCCCCAAAAGTGGTTTCATAAGCAAAATTTTGAGACATGAATATTTTTTTTAAAAAATAAACAAAAAAGTGAAATTTTATGTTACATTTGATCTTAAATTTTAATTGGCTATTCTAATCATTTGTATAACATAGTGTAAAACACTATAGGTGCGTTTTAGTAAAACTCTTAAATAAAATAGACCCTAGATATTTCTTATATAGGTTATAACTAGATTTTGGCCAATGTTGATTTAATTTGCTAAAAATAACAAAACTATATTTACTTAAATAACTTGTAATCCAGTGACCAGGATTGAATAAACTTTTTTTGTTAAATGTGCCTCACTAAGAGCTTCATTTTAAAAAAAGTTTATTCAAATCGAACCACTAGATACCAGGATAATTGTTAAAAACTTTTTTTTTGCTTTTTAAATTTTGGAGAATTTGCTAAAACATATAATATATGATCTCTGTACTAGATATCTAGGGTTTTAATAAAATATTAAGTATTTTTTAAATTTGATTAAATCAAATAAGCCTTAATTTGAATTTGATTTGCATTAAAAATTCTGTATTAAACTTGATTTAATTTAAAATTTTTATAATTTTACTTATAAATTTTTTAATCAAATCAAATATTTTAAGTAGTAATCCGCAATTAAAGGTTCAAAATTTTATAGTAAAAATCAGCGGAGATTTACTAATTGTTTTATATGGAGATGGCTAAAGCCAGGTACATCACGAGATTACCCGATTTTTCTGATTTTTAATTAGGGTTAGGGTTAGGGTTAGGATTGGGTTAGAATTAGGTTAGGATGTAGTTTTTATATAGTAAAATCGCATTTCTGACACTTTTACTTAGTCAAACAAGACGGTTTGGATAGCCATTTTTATATATTTCGTGTTTTTGTCTTTGCCGTCTCGCTTTGTTTTGTTTGGACTAATTCGGGTTATATATTGGGTAATTTTGTGATGTACCTGGCTTTAGCCTACCCCTTATATGGAAGTAGAATACTGTACATTTTTGATTATAATAAAAAACCTATCCCTTAAACTGTAAGCAAATCCAGGCAAATTTGGCTGGAAAATTGCTATAAATATGCTTATGATCTATATTTTTTAAAACTTAAGATATTTAATTAAATTTTTTTTTGATAATATTTGAAAATAAGGATTATATTATAGTAGTATTTAATTTTATATTATAAGAAAAAAAGTTTAAGTTGCTAATAAGCTAAAAATAGACAAATTTTAAAAAATTTTTTATCCAAAAAAATTATCTACTTTTTCTTGGCGAACTATATCAATATTAGCTCTAGCTCCCTGATTTAATAGAATGATATAGTTTATAAAAAGGATTACAACTTTTATTATTGAAACTTTTGTGATTTACTTGTAAAAATTAGGACTTGTATTAGAAGTGAAAATTTTTTTTATAGACGGGAACATATAAAATTTAAGAAAACCTAAAGAAAAATTTTATATTAAAAATTTTAAAATAAAAACTTTAAACTTTTATTGCTTTAAAGTTTATTAATAATTTTAAAAAATTTTCATAATAAAGTTTATAAAATATCTTTTAAAGAAAATATTCTATAAATAAAGTATACCCCATATGCTTAATAAATTTTTATTTTATTTAAAAAAATGTAATATTTTTAAAAAAATCCAGGCAAATTTGCCTGGATTACAGTTTAAGAGATAGTAAACAATTAATAAATACTCATATCATATCATATACTAACGTGATTTGAATGATTTAACTATTATTAAAATCAGAAAAGTTGGTTCTGCAAAGTTTAATTAGAAGGTTTGCTTAGTAAAAAAAATACTTTTATATATAGAAAAGCCCCATTCGCACACTATAGAAATTTACTATTAAATGCCTGCCGTAATTTATTATAAAATAATCATCATTTTTTACTCTTTATCTGTGATTTACCACTTAAATATTTGATCAAATCAAATTAAATATTTCTTAATTTGATTTGAAAATTTTGTATTTAAATTTGATTTGAAATCAAATATTTGATCAAATCAAATCAAATCAAATTGTGGAACTCTACTTATCAATTAGATAGATATATTTTTATAGCTTGGTTTTACTAATACAGTACACGAATCCTTTAATTAGCGACTATAATGCACAATCTTTAAAAGCTTATAAATAAAAAACTAAAGTAGTTATAAATCAAATCTCTTCATAGAATAATAAAATCAAACCTAAAGAACAAAGTTATGAAGCTAATTTTTTAAATTACTTAGTATTTAATAGAGTTATTTCTTGTTAAAGTTAACCTAATTTGTTAATTAAATTAAAAATTTGGCTGCTTTAATTTTGCCCAGAACTACTAATAATATTCTTAATTCTGCCCAAAATTATTAAATAAAAATATACTATAGTTAAATTTAATATTATAAAAATTCTAATTCCTCTCTTTTTTTCTTTTTGTTTTCTTTTTGTTTTCTTTTTTTTTTTCTTTCTTTTCTCTCTTTCTTTTTTCTTTTTTTCTCTTTCTCTTTCTCTCTCTCTTTCTCTCTCTCTCTCTTTCTCTCTTTCTCTCTCTTATATATATTTCTAATTTAATATATACTTATATTAGCCAATCATATTAGGTTAGTTTTGTATAACATGGCTCCAAATTTGGCTGCTATATTTATAACTTGTTGATTTAAGGGTTCGTGTACTGTACAAATAGAAACTCTTAAATATAGTTGCATAATATGTTATACCAACTAGATAAATGCATAGAATTATTTGTCCAGAGCTAAATATTTATATAAATATAATAATTAAAAAAGTTTGCTATTTACTAGATAAAAGTATAGCATTGATTGTCTAAGACTCAATTTTATTTCTTGTACTATAAATTTTAATATATGTTCTAATTTATAGAAATAATAACTTTTGATCCACCAGTTCATTTTGGATTATTTAACTATCAAAATATTTGTTCGATGAGACGATTCTAACAAGCCCAAAATCGTTAAAATCCAATCACAGGATCCCAAGATCATTCATCACTAAGTAAATTTTTTTACTATTGAATAACTTTTGATCTACTAGGCTGTTTTGGATGATTTAACTACCAAAATGTTCGTCTTAGTAAGACGATTCTAACAAGCCCAAAATCATTCATTCCAATTACAGGATCCAAAGATCGATAAAGATTTATTAATCATTTAATCAATATATAAAAATCAATTTGATTAAATGATTGATAAATCTTTATCAA
This sequence comes from Gigaspora rosea, assembly GCA_003550325.1. Taxonomy (NCBI): domain Eukaryota; kingdom Fungi; phylum Glomeromycota; class Glomeromycetes; order Diversisporales; family Gigasporaceae; genus Gigaspora; species Gigaspora rosea. The sequence goes on from QKWP01000314.1 coordinate 90,823, forward strand.
TTTTTGAATCCTGTGATTAGAATTTAACAACGTTGGGCTTGTTAGAATCGTCTCACTAAGATGAACATTTTGGTAGTTAAATCATTCCAAACAGCCTGGTGGATTAAAAGTTATTCAATAGTAAAGAAATTTACTTAGTAATAAATGATTTAGGATTCTTTGGGCTTGTTGGAATCATTTCATTGAGACGAACATTTTGGTAGTTAAAACATTCAAAATGGACTAGTAGATCAAAAGTTATTATCAATTTCATAAATTGGCCAATTAAAAATAATTTAAAATTTATGTGAGTGGACAGATGGAAAGTGCAAAGTTGCATTTTTTGATATTTTAATATGTGATGCATCAAGAAAGTAACTTTTGTATTATAATATATAGAAACTAAAGGTCCTTCACTTCACTCCGGACAATAAATCTAATAAACTAAAGAAACAAATCCTATTTTAACAAGTTCTAAGTAAAAAGATTGTAAATATTTTTGATAATATTACCAAAAACAAAATCTCAAAAGCCAGAACAAAAGAATCAAACAAATAAACTTTCAAAAAGAAGAATTCACTAACCTAATACAGTTGTTTTTGAATATACCAAACCTGGTTATAATAGAATTAGGTTATAATGAACCAGGTTTAGCAGAATGAATCTTTTATAATAATTTAGGCAGGCTATACCAAACTTAAATATTAAACTTTATTACCATATTTAAATTTATCTTTACTAGCCTATAACTAGTATATATTTCAATATAGTGAACTATTATATAACTTCACAAATATTGCATATATACAAAGTAATGTGTTCTAAAATTTCTAGAAAAAAATAATAGACAAGCAAGTAAAATTCTAAAAATTTCTAATGTAATTTAAATTTGTAAAAGATTCTATTGGCTAGCTTTATATACCAAACAGTTTAGTATAAAATGAGTAATTATATAATAAATTTACTCTATACTAAACAAAAAGATCCAGACTCTGTAGTTTGGCATATTTAAAGTTGACTGTAGCTAAAATTATATTAGAAAAAAACCTATATTTTGAAAATAAATACCAAGAGAAAACAAACTACATGGCATCTAATATAGATAGGGATCCGCAATTTGATTTGATCTTCAAATATTTGAATCAAATATTTGATCAAATTCAAATTCAAATTTGACTATATTTGATTTGATCAAATTCAAATATGGCCAAATTTGATTTGATTTGACAAATATTTAATTTGATTTGAAAATTACTATTAAAAATTCAAATTCAAATCAAATTCAAATTCAAATATTTGAATCAAATCAAATTCAAATCAGGGTCAATTTGATTTGATCAAATTCAAATTGATCCAATATTTGATTTGATTTGAATTTGAGGAACCCTAAATATAGATAAATTAAATCTTCAAAGCTAATTGGTCTAAAAGTCTTAGGTAAAAACTAGAAGAAAGATAAAGATAGGCACTAGAGTTAGAATAAATCTACAAGGACAAAATTAGATAAAAATAGTAGTTTAAAGCTATTTTTAACTGCAAGTATTGGTTAATACTATAGTACAAGTTACTAAAGTATAAATAAAAATCTGGATAGAACAGGTACTGCTTTACCAAGTTTCTTGTCAAGGATTAGTTAGCTTATATTTTTGAGTATAAAGATATGGATCTGAGAAAATAGAACCAAGAATTTATTGCCATTAACTTTTGGTAATATTAACAAAATTAGTAGTGAAGCAGAAAATCAAAAAAGTTTAAAATAGGTAATCTTATAGTAAACTACAAATAAGCAATTCAGGTTGTATTAATATTGTTCAAAATTTATTTGAATATATAAATTTCAAGAATAAAAAAAGATAAATTAACTATTAGATAGTTTGCTTAAATTAGATAGCCAAAAGTTGTATATATGGCTATTAGTACTCTTATTTATATAATCTCCAAATTTAGTTAATAAAATCCAAGCCCCAAGACAGGTATTTGAATTAAAAAAAAACAAAAAAATTGAAAATACTCTTTTGATAGATTGTTGGTACTGTTCTTAATAAATATTAAAAAAATTGATTTATATACTGTTTTTAATAGGATCTAAAAAAAAAGAACTTAAAAATACTATTTATTATATATAAAAAATTAAAATTAGATTCTATTAAAAATAGCACTACCAATATATCAAACATAATATTTTTGTATAATTATCTAATAATTATTAATAATTTTTATAATATATATACCTGTTCTAAAAAATAAAATCAAATTTGTATTTTATAGTTAAAAATTGCAAATTATTTAACCAAATTTAAAATTGAGTTGTTTTATATTTAAAGAATATTTAAAGCAAAGTCAATTAATATTTTACTATATTTTTTCTTTAATAATCTTATACCAACTTTATTAAATATAATATATATTTTATAACAATCTAAATATGATATTGAACTATTATTTAGCTGCTTTATAATAAATATTTATATATAGTTATTATACTAATATTAGTCTACAATATATTTAAAGTATCATTATGGCTTAGTATATAGCTATTTATTTCATAATTCATTTTTTTTAAAAACTTTTTTTTTAAGCTTTTAATAAAAAAGAATAAAAAAAATTAAAAAAAGAACAAGTAATACTACCTAATAAAAAACCAAAGCAAAATTAAATAATATAACCAAAATAAAAAACTAAACAAGGGTTTTGTCAATTTTTAGAAAAAGAAAACCCAAGATATACACATTACTCTGGTTATATCGACATTTTTGAGTCATTAGTAAAAAAATTCAAAATGTTGATACAGTGAGTTATATTAATATTTTATATTAAATTTTGAAAAAAATATCGATATAGAAAGATTTTATTATGATGTTGTTATATCCAAATGCCGGCATAACCAGAGTGACGTGTATAGTACGAGCACTTGTATAGCTTACCAAGAAAAGAACAAAACTTTTGACCACCTGACTGTATGTAAAATGTATGAGTGGTATTGGGAAATGATAAAAAAGATTGCCAATGAAGGTGCATAGAAGAAGCTAGAAGATATGAGTAAAGCTTTGTTATCTAAGCTTGATTTTAAAAAGATTATTCTCAGTCCTACAAGAAACAAGAGAAAAAGCTAGCAAAAGAGCTATATTAGAGATTTGCTTGTTAATGATATAATAGTTGAGTTATATAAAGCAAAGATTGGCAAGAAAGAAGTTTATCGATGTTTGAAGTTTTATTCAAGAATTGTTGAAGAGTGTTTTTATGAAAAAATATGCCAGAGACAATGCAAGAAAGTGAATCAATAGGAGAAAGATAATGGAATCTCACCAAAAAATAAATATCAGACACACAAAAAGCAAGTAATAAAAAGAAGATCTAAGCAGTCTAATGTGAGTTTAGGAGAAGTAATTTGCTGAATAATGGAGTTAAAGTTGATCAATACCAAAGAAAAAAAGAAGTAGTTGAAGAGTTGGAGTTGTTTGTCCAAGGGGTAGATGATAGAGTTGTTAAGGACATTGTGCAATTTTGGTTTGGTTTGTAAGATAGCCAATATAAAATTCTGGATCATATGTGACTTAGTGCAACAGGCTGCATTTGGGCACAAATTAAAGTAGCTGAATAATGCCAGGCTTGCAATAGCAAAGTAGTTTTTACGTTTTTACTAGAATTAGCTTAACTAGTTAATTCAATTTGTATTTAAGCAACGACAAAACTACAAAAAAAAAAAAAAAAAAAAAAAAAAAAAAAAAATAAACCCAAAAACAAAGCAAAAAATATATACAGTGCATTTCACGAAAAGCTATCACCTTTTAATTATAAAAATTTTAAATTAATATAACTTTTTAAAAACAAAAGATATTTAAAAAATTTTTTGATAGTTTAATAGTTTAAACAAAAGGCTATAAAACTATCAAAATAAAATTTTAATATTTTTTGTTTTTAGTAAGGGGCATGCCATTTATCACGTGATTTTTAACATAGATACATGGTCAAAGGTAGTGATTACATCTATATATTATAATAATCAATCAGAATTAGATAAAGTGATCACACCATACATGGATAGGAGTAGCTACTAAGTAAAAAATATCACATGATAAATGGCACGCCCCTAAGTTATTTTCATTTAAATTTACATATGATTTAAAATTTTGGCATTTATATATAAAAAAAACATAACAAAATTTGAATTTATTAACAAAATTTTAAATTTTATTAATAAAATTTAAAATTGTATTAAGTTTCTGCAATTTTATTGGATAATTAGATTACACAGCAGCTAAAAAATTGGCACCTATATATAAAATAGGCTGGCTTTAGATGAAATGCATTGTACAAACTGCTATTAAGTTACTAGACTATAAAAAATTATATAATACTATATAAAATATAAAATATACTATATCAAAGTGTTATATATATATAGTATAACAGTCTAGTCATATCAAATATTTTATATTAAATATAAAATTGCAAAGGCTTTTTATCTAAAAGGTCAATTGCGAAAAAATTTATATATTTAAGTAGTATTTAACAAGTTCTATTCAATTATATATTTAGTTTTAAGCTTTTTAAACTTTTATCAAAAAAAATTTAATATTTAAAAAAAGCTACTTTAAAAATTTTAGCCTAATATAAAAAAATTAAATAATATATAAAAAATTTAACCAATTAATTCAATTTTATAAGTAGTAATTAACAAAATATAATTTGATGCAACTAGGCTGCTTGCACTATATATAAAAAATAGTATATCTAATATTATATATAAAAGTAAAAAATTTCTTTATACACTATTAAAATTCCTAATATATTATTTATTGTCTATTTGTATATAGCATTCAAACTTACTTCTAATTCTAGTTTCAATTTGGTAAGCATATTTTTAATTTGAAAAATAAATACTTTTGATTTTTTGAAGTTAGTAAGCTAGAATTTTTACTTTTGGTAAAAATTTCAAAAAAAACCCCAAAAAAGAATATTAATTGCTAATTCAGATAAGATTAGTACTATTTCTATATAGAATTGGGGCAAACAAATATGTTGGGGGTGAGTCAGTAAAAAAGGGACAAATTTTTTCTAAGTAAAAGTTTTCTTGACTTTAAGCTTAAATATTTTAACAAGTATTTTAATAAATTTAATAAATTATTTTTTATTTTAATTCTATATAATTTCAAGATTAAAATAAAAAAATTTTTAGCAAATTTGATTAAAAATTTGTCAAGATAGTTTAGTTTAAAAATTAAAAAATTTTACTAAAATGATTTGTCCTTTTTCTACTAACTCACCCCCATATTACCAAATTTAAATCTGGTTTGTATATATAAAATTCTTATATGTTTTAAAGATTTTTAAAGAAGTTTTTACTTATATATTTTTATCTATTAGCTGATTTTAATGATTTTTTACTAGTAGAACCATAAGAATCTGCTCTACAACTTAAAGCCAAAAATAAAATATTTACTTAGTATAAAAAAAAACTTTATAAGGATCAACATTAGATTTACTAATATATTGTTTATTTATTTGTTTATTCCCAATTCCAAATATAGTAATAACATAGCTATAGTACTGATTTTAAGAGTAGTAGCTTGCAAAACTATAAGAGTATATGCTTTACAGAATAATATATTAGGCCAAAAATATATTTTTGCTAAAGCTTTTACAACTTTTGATAAAAATTTCAGAGTTTTTAGCTCTACTATATTTTTGAGTCTTCTTTTAAGAAGTCAACTCAAAAAAAACTCTTTTTTATTTTTTTCAGTATCAAATCTGGAACTCTAGTTTCTAGTTGCTACCAGAAAAGATTTGTTTGTATATAAATATACTAAGGCCATGCAAACAAATAAAATTGTTTCTTGTAACTTAGCTAGGTCCCTTTTTCAAAAATTTTTTTATATATAAAATTTTTTTGAAAAAAAAATTTATAAAAGTTTTTATATTAAAAAATTTTTTAAATATAACATTTTTTGCTGGCTAGCTAGGTCCTATTTGCTTGTTCTATGTGATAATAAACAACTAATTTAATTTGTATGGCCTAACTATAAAGTATTTATAATTGGTATTTGCAACAAAAAGTTGGTACAAGAAATCATCAAAAAGAATTGTATTTTACTATATTAACTTTAGAGTTAGAATAATTTTAAATTAAAGTTAAGTATTTTTGTTTTTCTAACATTCTTTATTAATATCTCAGAATAGGTTTAAACTGCTATTTCTTCTACTTTTTATATTTTTTGCTTTTTTTGCTTTGGATAATGGTTTATATAATTTGACTCTACTTTAGATAATCTCTAGATCTGGCCAAATGATCTACAAATTTTAAATCATGCCCTCATATAATTATTAGATATGATTCCTTACCAACCAGAAAAGAAAATTTCAATTTTGTAAATAAACTAAAGTGCATGAGATGAAAATTTAGGGTTAGAGCCAGAAGCTATAGAATTAGATTGATGCCTACTATATATAAAATTTCATTTCTATCATTTTTAATTAGTGCATTTAAACATTAGTTTTTGAGTATTTTCGCTTTTTTCTTCTTTACATGTGATCGGATTCTTTATCGAGCTGATCCGGAATAGTCAAAATTTGTACTATCCTATTGGCTATTTCCTCTTTAGGAGTTTGTCAAATAAATGCGATTTTGAAAGATCGTCGCAGATGCACTCAATCAGATCCCTTTTAACAATTGACTAAAGATTTTCCGCGTATAAGCCATAACTCTAACTTTAACTAATTAAAAATTTTTAAAAATTCGATTATTTTAATTAGTGTAGATCATCTGATTGGTGCATCTGCGACGACCTTTCATGGTTTTACTGGGGCAGCTATATAAAACCTCTCTAAATACATGATACAGTTTGGCTCCAACTTCTAATAAGTGCAAACCTTCTCTAAGTGCAAAATTTTAATTTTGTTTCACTATAGTCACGGTGAGATGCACTTAGGGGTTTGAATGTATTGTTTCCCGATATGGTATGTGTGGGAGGACCATTAATCTTTCAATGAAACATGCGCAAGTATAAATTCTAGTTCTCCACCCGGTGTTAGAGTAAAAGCGAATGCCCTTTGAACTCTTCTCTTAATAAAGAGAATCTTTCATAACTCGTCCCCATTCATAAATCATCTATCTGTATAATCTTTTTATCATGAATACTTAAATCTCATAAGAATCTTGAATTTCATCTTGACTAGAGTTTGGAGCCGGATTAATTTAAATCCGATTTCCTTAGGATTAGATTTAAATTCGGATCTAAAACCGAATCTATCGAATCTGCAATACTCACATTGTCCGTACAAACGTATAGAAAACAAAAGCATTCGGCAATCTATAGAAATTTTCTACAACTATAAAATAGTGTTTGTTCTTTTTAAGTAACCGAATATTTTTCACTGCATGTATTACGTACGTGCATACAAATATGCTACTATCAACTTAGGCACAAACGGATATTATCAAATAAATTCGGATTAAATTCCGATGCATATTTTTATTAATTAAATAAATTCCGAATCGAAAAACGAAATCCGGTTCCACATTCTAATCTTGACTCTAAATATTTTCTATAAAATGTGACCTGACCCAAAACCCACATTTGGACATCTATATGTCCAATTTAAGCCAAAACAATTGGATGTATAAACACTAACATTACTGAATCCAACATACTTAGAATCTATACATGATAATGACAATGAATAACACAAAGAATTCTATCTAAATGCACATTTGATAGGACGCATGTTTCTATTCTTTGTTTCGAGAGAACATAGTATTATAATTGTTATAATATATTACTTTTTTGGAAAAGAATTACTTTGATGAAACAAAAGTTACCTTTCGAGTACACTTGAAAATAAACTTAAATTTGATCGTACGTACGCATGTATGTACAATTTTCGAAAGTACGTACGTACGTATCTGGTAAATACATACCAGATATGTAAGTACGTATGTACGTATCTGGTAAATACATACCAGATATGTACGCACGTATATATTGCATTTTTGCTATGTAATACAACAGTCCAGTTGTATGCATGATTTTTAATTATAATGATTAACAATATTCAGAGATTGAATATTATTTAAAGAAATTGCTTTATTATCCGCAGTTGACCATGCAGGGCAGGTCCAGGCTTTTTTTTTATAAGGCACATGGTAATTTTATTTGTTAATGTGGCGATAATCGAATGACTATTGTTTAATTTGTAAATCATATAGTTTTCCCGAAGAAACTGTTCAGTTTTTTTTGAATTCCGTATTTATGCATTCTTCTTTTGGCAAAATAAATATTTACAGCAAATTCATGCTTTTCTAATAAGCAATGTTGTCAGTTGGATTAATTTAACATAGTTCAATTGGAATTCCAATTCCGATTGAAAATATACCTACTTAGTCCAATTGACAACACTGCTACTAGTGACGGATAGTTTGTCAAATTTAAATAATTACATGTTATTTTATTTGTTCCTGTTGTTGAGTATGGTGGACATTCGATTTGATTGGCTTGAAGATTCCTGAGTTACACAATTTAAAAAATTTAAAGTAACACTTACTATGAAAAACCACATCGTTAATTGGCAACATACGGTTTCACATAGCAAAATTTAAAAAAAGATTTCTTAGTACTCTTTAGCTTTATACTTTTATAAGCGAAAATGATCAGTATAGATCAGCATCTCAAAAAAAACTTGGCTTAGGAGACAATATTTTAGCTATATTTAAGTTCTAAATTTCGAAAACAGTCAATAAAAAGATATTATACTACACGTAAAATTTAAACTTGAAAAACTTTACACTATTATTTTAACGTGTTATTTTGATAATAATAAGTTTATACTAATACTTTCATATTATATGCTGCTTAATATTATAGAATTAAACCGTCAAATAGATTAGTAGATACAGCTTCGTTTAGATTATAATTATATGAGTAGCATTAGCGTTTTTTAATTATATGGGTTTAAGTTCATAATATGTCATTCATAAAGATTGCAACAACTTAAAATGAAATAGAAAGTATTATTTATAATAAATAAGTAAAGCTTCGCTAATAATATACATAAATTACATAGATGTTCGATTAATTTGATTGGTCAATGATCACGTTTATTGTTTACATTTATTAACCAATCAAATCGATGTCCACCATGCTACTTATATACCACTTTCACTTTAATTTGTTGTTTCCGTAATAAAAAAAAAACTCCTGTATCACGATAACCATCACGTCAAACTCAAATATTTTACTAAATGATATCAAAAACAATAGAGTGCATGTTAAAGCAGATCATGAATTCAATTGTTGTTTTTGTAAAAATAATAAATGGGCTTTCAACGATAAAAATTTATTTGATGTATATATGGTTAAAAATACTGTCAAATAGAATGATCATTCATAAAAATAGATTGCCAAATCAAAATTTGTATATGTAGCATTAGTATATGCATTTAATAAAAGTTCTAACATAATGTAAGTGTTTCATTCTACTTTGGTGTACATATAGAGATAATTGAATACCTACTAGAAAAAATCAATAAATGTGATTATAGACACGCGTTTTGTAATATTAATTTGCTTAATGTGAAGTATTTGAATTTATATGTGCTAAATTTTCGGATGTTCCATCTATCTTGAAATAACGCGTAGATACTCGTTATTTATAGCAGAATCATATGATACTTTGAATTTTAACATATTTTAGTAAAACGTAATCTGCTAAAGACAGCAAAGTAAGAATACAGTGCTTATTGCAATAACTTATAAATATCCAACTAATGGCATTGCAAAAAAATTGGACACTGAATGTAAAAATATAGGAAATAGTTTTGATAAACAAAGCTTAATATGTGCAATACATACAAGACTTATTCTAGTTTAATGTAAAAAGACAAAATAAAAACAAATGAAAAATAAAAATAAAAATAAAAAAAAATAAGGTGAAAATAAAAAATAATAAAAATAAAATAATAAAAAGTGAAATCAAAAAATAATAAAATAAAAATTTAAACAAAAATAATATTAAAAGAAGGAAAAATGAACTAAAAATAAAAGTAAATCTAAATAAATAGACATATATATTGTCATATAATAGTTTGATAAAACTCTGTTCACATAAATTATTGTAGCAATTAATAGTGTTAAAAAAAAACTATTAATTTTATATCTTGTAAAATTTAATTAAAAATTTTTAGCTTATCATTTAACAATGGATCATGCAACTTATAAAAGCATTGTACATTAGCAATAGGGATGCGAACAAAAATGGACCACCACAAATGATTAGATCTTCATATAAATCTTGGGTATGGTTTAATAGACTTTATTGTTTTGCTTAGCTATTGACCAATTTGTATTGAAATAAAAAAATTATTTATCTATATTCTAAAGGAAGAACAGAATATTTTGGAAAGTTAAAATTTTAAATGATACTTTTCTGATTGCAAAATATATGTAGTATTTACAATAAGTTAATAGCATTTATTACAATGCAGGTTTCATTGAGATTTAATGGTAACGAAACGCTTTTGTACCTATCATAATGTTTGAATTATTGAAAAGATCGATTTACTCAAGTTTATATCATATAAAATATTATTGTTGGTATTGTTGTCCTCTGAATGTAAAATATAAAGAGCCCCAGTCTTCTTCCGTAAAACTAACCAAGTTAGATAGTTCCTGGTTAAGTAATGGAAGAGGGTTCAATCTCGGACATTGATTAATAACAGGTTCGGGTTCATGTTGTAATCTTAATTGACTGGATAGCATTTGAGAAGGAATAGAAACCGCTTCATAGGGTTCATATTTGCATTTTAATGGTCTTTTACGAATCTCAGACTGATGTTTAATTGTAGAGTGATAACGCTGGATGTGAAGATCATTACAACGTTGTGCCTATAAAGAAAATAAATATTTAGAAATTAAAATATCTATTAAATATAATCCCACGTGTAAAGTTGCATAGTAAATTTGAGTTCTCATACTAAATCTTCATAAGGTTGTTTCTCATCAATAGAAGCATTATGCCAAAGAACTCCTGCAATGCGGCTAATAACGCGCATGTTGCATCCAATCCCAATACGTTTAATCTCTTCGTGAATATTCTTTCGAAAGAGAAGAAAACTATTTGGTGACCTTCTTGGCCTACGTGCGCTAGTAGCGCTAAGACTAGGAATGAGATCTTCAGGTTTATTGTGGTAAGGAGGAAAGATTCTTTTTTTGTTTAACTTTGGGATCAAATTATTAGCAATATCGGCGATAGAAAAGTTGGATGATGACATGGTAAAACTTTTCGCAAAAAAAGAATGTAAAGAAGCAATTTTATTTTATTATTTATTTTTTTGGAATTTTCTTTTTTTTAAAAAAAACAGCTGATATAAATAGTTATAATTTATTAAGAAATTAATAGTAGATAATGCATAATTATATATATAAAGAATTATCTTTATTGTTTTATTGGACCAGTAATTTGTCAATTATTTTAAACACGTATATCAAGATAAGCAAATAGTTATCTAAACAAATGTCCCAAAAGATGGCAACAAGAATGTATCGAATACATTGTTCGAATACAAGTCTATTTTGGCAATAAAAAAAAACTCCGATTTTAATTGGACTATTCTGTGTTACTAAACTGGCTGAAATTAAGATGAATCGGAATATCGGAGATGTTGATAACGCGACTTGTCCTGAATAATTCATTTTATGCTCTTCATCATGCTAGCATCCATTCATGAGAATTTGTGCAAGTCATCAGATCATTCGTACGAAATCAGTGCACTTTAGATAATTTAATAAGTAAATTTAAGAGTAATAAATTAAGTGTGGCTTATTTCCACAATTTCTTTTTTTGGCCTATTCAATTATGGTTGTAGTATATCGATATTCCAGAATGATTTAATATAAATCACTTAATACCGGTGTGGTTTATATCCTCACCAATCCAAAATTTTATAGAAGATTAAATGGAGCGATATATTCTAAAGTTTTATTGTCCACTACTCCGATTAACAATATAAAATAGTATGCACTACGCGTGGCATTAGTTTAAAATTGTATAATCAGGTATAAACCATGGATTTTAATCTTGTGTAATGACTCTAGTGTGGTACGTTTTAAAGCTACTCTAGCAAATGTATACGCCACATTGTCCTATTAAGCAATTCTGACACTATTAACAATCATATTTATTTGGTATTTTGTGGGCACTGCCTCTAATTCACAAATTATGGTTGAATTTACAAACATTATATCGTATGTTTATCTTATAATAGGCAAGTTTGATTTTATTGGATGATCAACGAGAATTTGATTGGCTAAAATTAAGGATTAACACCACTTACCTTTTTATGGTTTTTGTGTAAAATGAGTGATCTAGAGTTATCTTAAAGCCAATTTTAATCAGTTTAACTTAAGGATAGAACTGGCTCCGAATTTTAATTCGATCATTTCTAGTTATTTTTCAATTTTAACTTACGTGAATTTCAAAATTTTTACTAATAAAGAAATTGATTTTAAATAGTTGTTTTCTAAAAAAAGATAAAAATTCAAAGTGCAGTAATTGGTTTGTATTACATGCTAGTATTGTTTCAACGTAAATCATATGTAGGATTGTGTTACGAAAATTACAATCTTATAATACATGCAAGCACTGTGTTGCAGTGAAATAATTAACTATTTTCCCGGATTTTTTTATCCGGCCTATCGGAGCCGGGAAAATAATTGACTATGATCCCCCTGTTTCGCGAGGAATAAATTTACCGTTTTACTAATTGTCGGCCGGATACTATTTCCTTCTGAGTTTTTGAATTGAGGTTATTCCCTAAGTAGGAATAAAAATATCGGAACCTACAATTAGTCAAACGGGGAATGATTTTACGTAAGTTCCAGTAAATAAAATTTCATGTGATTAAATAGGTCCGGTCCGGTCCGTCTCGTCCCTAATAAGATCGTCCCAATAGTATCTATCGAGTTATCGTTATCAAAATAAAATTCATTTAAAGACGTTTATTATTAATGGTCTGAACTGGTTAAAAAGCCGAAAACCGAAGACCAATCAAAAAGACTGGTCCTTAAATGATCTTCTCAGGACCGATCCAACCCTAGTTTTAAAGTACTCCTTACAAAAGTTCCGATTATTTGCGCTGGTGATACGAACACATGCCAATAGGAAATATTTATTTGTTGATATGTCATTAATAGCATATGAGATTGGAGTCGAGGTTGGAGTAAGGAGGTCTATATAGTAAAATTTTGCAAGGAGTTTTTTTTTTGCTAGAAAGAACACAACGTTACACTTGATCTTGCGATCTACGTAGAAGAATTTCCTTTTTTGGCTTGTATCACAGGAGCAAATAAGTGTACGCCAAAAGTTCGGCCGCATCTTTAATTTGTACTCAGTCCCCGAAAATTTTGATCCCAGAAATTACAAATCATGAATTACAAATTACGCGAAAACTATACTGAAACTTACTAAAATTACGCAAAATTACGGTAATTTTGCAACCCTAATCATATGGGCTAATATGCGGCAATATGCGGCATAGGGTCTTAATGCCCCAAAATTTTTGATAGTAGAACAGGCTACTTTAATGCAATTGTCTGATAGGCAGTTTATTAGACGATTTAACTACATTTTGAGACGAAGGGTTTACTTTTAACATTTACTCGCAACAATAACAATGTCAAATGACATGTCTTAACAGTCCTAGGCTAAGGTTATTAATGAAACCCAGCCAAGGTTGTTATGGGGTACTCCAAGCTATAACAAAACATATAAACCACACAGTTTAAACTGGTGTGGCTTATATGTTTTACATAGTTTAGAATTCCATGAACACCAAGCCCAGGTTAATAAGTTAGACGATTATCTAATGGGTTTTAAGATAATATAATGGATTTGATTAAATCCTTCTTGCAGAATAATGCAGAATAGCAGAATAAGCCCTTGTTAAATCAAAGCAAACATAATTATAATATTTTAATAATTTGTCAGTCAATAAAAGAAATTAAATGAGGGGCTCAGATTAAGTTTAGTGGCCCTATTCAGGGTCCGATTAGCCCATACGTTGATATAGGCCAACTTTCTCGTGATTAGTCAATTTTATTCAATTGAATTTATACAGTTTAGAGTACTTTACGACCTAACATAATAATGTAACGACCGTTTATAATACTATAAAATCCTCCCACAATCGAAGCTTAATATCTTGTGTCTCACTGTATCTAGATATATTTCATGTAGAGATGGGTTTTAGCTAGGAAAATATTTGATTGACTTGTATGAAAGAAATTGGTTCTTAATTAACTCACAAAATGCGTAATTAACTGTTTGAGAAAAGCTAGAAAATACTGTAATATTATTATTAAATTAAAATAGGTTACAAATACTCGGAATTTCACTTAAATATGAAGGTAAATAAATAGCTTTACGTCTCAGGGTTTTGAAATTAGTGTCAATGTTTAGTTTTTAATATTTTCGAGGACGTAGTAAAAAGCCAATGTGCTTTTTTTTAAAACAAATAAGATAGACTCTATTTTATTCGATTGTGGCCTACATTTAAAATAACATTGTATTATGAGATATTATAACAATCGTTTGATGAACAAATTTCAATTGTGGTTTATATAATTATAGATATTAGCTGTTATGATAATTAATTTTCTGTTTGAATCGTATTAATCTATTTCTAATATTAAATAAATAAATAGAATTGTCTTGTATAAAAATTTAAGGCTTTGGAGTGGTGTCATATCATCGCTTATAACAATTTTGATTGGGTAATCATCCCGTGGTCTTTTGTGCTGGAGAGAAAACCCCGTAAGCAAAAATCAATATTGGGCGTTCTCAAGCGCGTGGAAATAAATTTTACTAGCGAAAATTATTTTAATATAATGGATATTTCGTAACTAGTGCATTGAACCTGGTTTGGCTACAATTGGTTAACCGACCTGAACCGAATAAATATCAAGCAACCGGTTGAGTAAATTCTTAATCGGTTGACTCGTAAAACCGGTTGACAGGGTGTAGATAACATTAGTAATGAGCAAAGGAATTCCAAAAAGAAAATGAATGAATATAAAAGACGAGCAAAGTTGAGACAGATTTGATAAAGATCCGATAATTTCCGATGGTAAAGCGTGAAGCAATTTTAACCGGTGTTACCTTTAAATTTGCCGCGCCACATATTTTTAGTTATTCCTTATTATTCTTTTCCTTATTTTCATTATTTCTTATTAGTATAGTTTCCCTTATTTGTCTAATTTTTACAAAATATAGAGAGTTTTGTAGAAGACAACAAGACGTATGTATTAGTCTTTATGATTGTCTCGGGTAAATCTTTAGCCATTTGATTGACAGATCACGCTATTCCTATTTTAGTCCGATAGTCCGATAGGATGGCTCTAACCTAATTTTAATTAAAATTTCAAAAAAATCACATGGGTACACAGCTTTAGCCTGTTTAGCATTAGGGTGGGTTAGGATTAGACTATTATATAGGTAAAATTGCCTTCCCGACATTTACCAATTTTTCGCATCGCAAAAAAAGCATAAATCACGGGAATAAAATATGATTGGTTGTTGGGAGTATGCTAACTTTATTCGGCAATGCTTTAAATGTGGCAGAATGAAGTTCCGAAAAGTTCCGATGTAGTAAATATCCGAAAAGTTCCGAAGAATAGAACTAATTACATATAGCGTTCAATAATAAAAATCGCATAATCGATTGCATAATTTTAAATTTATTTCGCATCCATTGCATAATCAACCTCAGTTCGCCCGCATAATTTACCTCATCGCATCGCCGAAATCAGAAATGTGGGAAATTAGTAAATTCGCATAATCCTGGACACCCTAACCCCAGTATCGCCATAAAAATTTCGCCCCACGTGATTATTGTCCAATAAATGATCACAATTTGGTGTAATGTAACACGATCAGGAAAATTCAAAACAAAGCTTATTTCTCAAATGTTTGCATAATAAGAAACCACTTTTTTGAACTAATAAAAAGTTTCCCTTGAGCGATTTTACTATAATAACCTAAACCCAAACCCTAACTGAGCACTCACCCTAACCCTAACCTAACATAAATGAACTTGAAAAAATTTTGGTACTGATCACGTGAGGCGAAATTTTTATGGCGATACTGGGTAAGATACCCTAACCTAACATAAACGAACTTGAAAGAATTTTGCACGTGGGGCGAAATTTTTATGGCGATACTGGGTAAGATGCTTTAGACGACCCCGGAATGTTGACGGATGGAAAGTCATGGAAGTTTTGTCAATGACATAAATGATATCGTGCATTCGTTAGTCCCCCCGATATTTAAAAAGGAATCCTCCCATGTATAAAACCCGATGTAATTGACTTTTGTATTTTCTTTAGGTTCTATCTGAGTGATTCCTCCTTATAATAAAGTTTTCTGAGTGAATTCTTGTATTGCAGATTGTTTTTTATTGATTTTGATTTATTGATTATTGTTATTATTATCATGAACTGAGTGATTCATGATCGATTGATTTATCGATACATTGATTTATTACATTATTTATTATCTCCCATATATCACAAACCCACCTCATTCTTTCACCCCGTAATAATTGTAATCTATCTAACCCAACATCCATTCAGATCCATTCCGACTGTTTAATTATAGTTTACTAACCTGAGATTATTTCAGCGTGGTCTGATCTCTCCCGTCTGATAGTAATACCTGTTGAAATTGGCTGTCATCAAATATTTCGGTTCGGTTAACCGATTAAGGTTTTTTTTCTCAGTTCAAATCACTATTCGTAATTAATAAGGGTCATTACGTTTTTTATTAGAAAAAATATTAATTGAGCTTGTCATTTCAATCTACAACCATTTTACAATAATTCATTTGTTTTTTTTTTTATCCCTGAATGGGAAAAATTTGCGATTAATCGAGTATCCAAAGAGATCATTCAATTCAACTAAGGTGGGTAGCATGGCAGTTATGAACATGCCGCTCATAGACAGACTTTCAATTGATTGGCTGATGTAAGCAATTGCCCGGGCTATTTATATACTTTAAAGTACTTATTGAAAACTCGACGTTTCACTAACAGAAAAATCGCCGTGAAAATAATTTCTAGCTCTAAACGAAAATAGATATTCACTTTAATTATTTTCAAAAAATAATAAATAAAGAATAAAGGATAGCCTCGTTAATAATTCATTCGCATATTGAATGATTTGATTGGTTAATGATCACGGTTTGATCTTCGCAAGTTAATGTCTACGCGAAATGTTACACAATATGGTTTACTACCAAAATGGTTTGGCAGTTCATTTCCTTATTTTACCCCTGCTGTATAATCATCATTTTTCCATAAATAATTAGTAAATTAATCATACCATCGTCCTACCTTATCTCTATTTTTATCATCGCCCTTTCCTATTTTGTTTCTCCATACTCATCCTTCGTTGTCACCATTTATAGATCTTTCTTAATAGTTATCCCGCTTTCCTTATTTGTCCTTCTATAGATATGTTAATTACTATACCCGAATTCATACTACTATACTCCGTGACGTGCGAAAGTGAATTGATGGACAATACTAAACAATCAAGCTTTCTTATATTATCACGAAGCTGTTAGCCCAATGAAGAGCTAGTAAAGCAGATTTAGAGATTAATGTAATGTCTTGGTAAAATATTGATGCAAGGGGAAGTTTTATTGGTATCGAATGAATTAAAGCTTAGTAATATCGGGAGGAAGTTGACCTGGGGGAATTTTAAGTAATTCACATGTAGAGGGGTTTGCAAAAAATTGGAATTTTTCATCACGTGATTTGATCGTTATATCATTTCTTGAACTCCAGTATACGAATCTACCATTTTACTTATTTGCGCGGGTAACACAAACCAAAAAGGAAATCCGATTTGTAAATAAACTACGTGAGATAAAAAGTTTTTAATACCCGTGCAGGAAAAATTTTTCTAAACTTTGAATAAAAAGTTCTCGATAACTACTTGATAGGATTTGATAAAAAGTTTTTAATGAATTCTACTAATTCATATAATTTATTTTAAAAATTTTTATCAAATTTTATCAAGTAGTTGTCAAGAAAATTTTATTCAAATTTTAGAAAAATTTCTACTGCAGCTATTTTTTTGAGGTATTGAAAAATTCTTCCAAACTTTGAACAAAAATTTCTTAACTATCATGATACCGAAATATAGCATGAGGGAAATTTATTTTTATTGGTTACATGACGATCATATGACGATCATCCGTCATTCAGAAATAGCCAATCAAATTATAATAGATTTACAAAAAAATGCGACTTTTGAAGAAATATTGCACATATGATACAATAGTGACGCATCGAATTGACTTAACGTTGTTCAAACTACAAGTTTTTAAGTATTTTTTATTGCGTTTGAAAACTTGAGATCGAATGAGATCGAATGTTTGGCCAAGTTTTCATAATACTAATTTTTCTCTTTTTTTTTACATTTACCAACCATTAACAGCATTAAGTGCCATTAAAAAAGCGTTGGATTTCTCTATTTTCACTTCTTCCGCTACATCGTCGTCCTGTTCAGATTCCTGTTCTTCTTTTTCTTGCTCTCGTTCTCGTTTTTCTTCGTTGGTAAGTGTGTTAGGTCCTTTTTTTAAACGTTTTATGAAACTTTCAACGTTATAGTAAATGCCTTTCTTAAAATATTCTTTACAATGGCGGCAGCAATATTCCATTCTTGCATAACAGCTATGATGATAGCCGTGCCCACAAACCAGGACTTCACCATCATTTAAAGGCTTATGGCAGTCATCACACATGTTAGGTTCGGGTGGAAAGTTTGAACTATATCCTGTAATTAGGGTTTATTGTAATAAATACGTTTTTTTTAAAAAAAAAAAAGTTATTTAGTTTATTTTTTAATTTCAAATATTTTTATTGATCTTATATGAATTTAATTTATTCTACCTGTAGGTAAACATTTGGTGTCTACGACTTCGTTCATAGTAGCTAAATAGTATTCAGATTTTTTTTTTGATGGATTTTGCTTTTCCCACGATTTTTAAAAATTTCTTGTAAATGATTAAGAAGAAAAAGCCCAGTTTTTTCAGTTAAAAAATTCAATTGTGATAGCGTATAAGGATATCGTTTTGTTTTAATAAAAGCGTCCCGCAAGTTTTCATTATCTTGCATATCTAAATTGTAAATTTAGTTAGTGTTTTAAATAAATAAATTATTGAAATGCATACCAATTACATAAGCTTGTTTTATAATATTTTCTGCTGTAAAATTCTTAGAAGTTTGTGCACGAATTTTGCTGTGAAAATTCTCGACATAATATTCATTGAAATTTACAAAAGAAAGTTTAAATGCTTCAAAAAATGGATGGTTAGTATCTTGCCAATAAAATATATCAGATAAAAATGCAAGCGGCGCTTTGTTATAATTATGTCGTCGCCATCGTAACATAAACGTCCAAATTCGAAATATCGTTTCCAAATATTCATTAAATGAGCCAGATCGAAAAAAAACTGCATATATTTCTAGCACAGCTGGAACCAAATTATCCAAAATATCAAAAAGCGTGCAGTATTCAATATCTTTGCAATTTGACCCAAATTTTGCCATAATTTTTTCTTTAACTTTACACCACCCACCATGTGCTAACTCTAATAGTAAGTTAATTCGCCACGGTTTCGGAGTTTTAGCCAATTTTTTTTTTTTGCCGAAAACAAAATGAAATAATTTTTTAAAAAAAGAATAATGCACAATTACGGTTTGCTCTCTACTATTCAAAGAAACGTGCAATGGCCCTAATAGAGGAATAAATGAACTGATTTCAGAAGGAATATTAAAAGAAGAATTATTTAAATTCATAATTGCTTTACGAATAAAAAGCTGGCCTGGCCAGTCTGCTACAATAGGTGCTACATGATTATCTAAATGCTATGTATCCTTATTAATTTTTAATATCATTTGAAGTGCGTTAATGTAATCATACATCGAATGTAAACCTTGCTCTTGGAACCCAATTAGTCAAATATTTTTAGTAGATCGTTCCTCCTTTCGTTCATTTATTGCATCGTCGTAAACATGAACTGTTAATAATTCAATTTTATTAAAATCAAATTTTAAATCCCCAGATGCAATCCATTGTAATCTTCGTGTTCTATATGAAATATCAAAGATTCCACTATACTGATGTAATAATCTAAAACAAATATTGCTTGCATCAATATTCTGTGGATTGTGAATATTTACATTATTAAAAATAAGAGGAATTGGTGCACATAATTTTATGGGTTTGCAAATAAATGTTGCCAAATGTGAGGCTGTCGATAATGTTGTTGCATTAGGACGTCTTTCTTCATGTATGTTATGATAGTCGTCCAGATTATAAACAAATAAAATATTATTCTAAAAAAAAATTTATTTAATATATATATATAACAATAACAATATAAATTATTAAATTATATAAAAAAATAATTACATTGTTTGTAAAAAATTTTCGAATATTTTGATAATGATCTTGAACAAGTTTTTTTTTGTAATTATTGATTGTTTTACTACAAACCATAACACCCAAATTATGTAATGTATTAATTGCAGCAGATGATATTCCAGATGCTGAGAGATACAAACCAACCTCTAATTCAAAACTATTAACAAACATATTTCGTATATTAGCCATCATATAACAAAAACTAACTACTGTTTTTTTTGCTTCTATTTTTTTGTACGCAGATCTTTCATTGGGAATTAAAGCCTTAACCATTTGATCAAAAAAACCATGCAAACGAGCATCAGCATTTTCTATCATTAATTGAAAATGAACGGGGCTAAGTTCAATAAAACCGGGTCTATCCCGTTGCAATTGATAAAGAACTTTCGTTAGGATTTGAACCTGATCTGCAAATATGAGACCATTGTTGGAAGAAGACTTTTGGGTATTACAATATGCGACTGGTTTATCATTAACATTCATTTCTTTTATTTCAACCAGGGGTTTTTTTTTGTTTGTATTATGATCGGGTTCTACTATATCTAAATAGAGACTATAGCATATTTCTTGCCCGATTTTTAGATCACCATATTGTTCTAATATTCCTTTATTTTGTGCTTTATTATATGCAATAGAAGTAATTTTTCGAAAAAGAGTAGAATTTCTATTACAATTTTGTATAGAACAGGGACCTTTATTTTTTTTCATAATAAAAATAAGTTGGATGGCAAAAAAAAACACAAGAGACAAGTAATAACAAAAGCACATAAGTATCCATAAAAATTTTTTTGTTAAAAAAAAAAAAAAAAAGAATTATACTTTTTAGTAATAACGATTAGTACCATAAATGCCGTATTGAGGAGGGTTATTATATGGAGGGTCACTTGTAAGTATTACCGTATTTTTGTATTTCGTTCTTCCATATTCTTGCTAATACCGGTAAAAACTGAAAATACCGCATTTGATGACCTTAAAATGCACCCGGTACAAATCAAGGTACCTTACGGCATTTTGCGATTTAATGATATTGGCCAATCAGAATAAGCCGTCGATCATTGACAATCCTCATGATTACAGCCAATCAAAATAAATTTCCCTCATGCTCTGAAATATACATAGATAGGTTAGGTTTATTATAAAATTACCAAAAATAGAGGTTATTTAAAGCATTGTGCGATCATATAATATAAGGCCAATCAAATTGTTTGTTTTGATCGACACGGATCAGCCCAATGAAGAAAAAAGAAGAAAAAAAGTGAGAAAACGAAGAATACAAGAAAACTAATGCCTAAACCTATATTGATGCACTAATAAAAAATGCTGGGAAGGTGATTTTACCTACAAAACATACTTAACCCTAACCCTGAACTAACCCTTACTCTAACTTTAACTAAATAGTCAAAAATATAAGATGCACAATGCTTTAAATGCTCCTTAAAAATAGAAAGATCTGCAGAAACCCTCAAAAATAATCAAAATTTTTATAAATAAAAAAGATCTGCATAAAACCTCAAAAACAAGTAAGCTAATACCTGACCTATCTATATATATTTTGGAGTCCTTAACTATTTAATTGAATTTGATGAAATTTTTAAAATAAATTCTAATAATTTGTAAAATTAATTTAAAAAAAGTTTTATTAAATTCTATTAAACTGCTGTCAAGATATTTTTATTTAAAGTTTAGAAAAATTTTTGCTATTGCTATTTTCTGGAAGCATTGAAAATTTTTTCAAGATTTAAATAAAAATTTTTTGACAACTATCTAATTGAATTTGATGAAATTTGCTTTAAAAAATTCTACTAATTTGCTTATTAAATAATTATTGAGAAAATTTGTTCAAAATTAAAAAATTATACTTTAATAGCTTGACAAATATCATATGATTACAGTACATATAAAATTACATGATTGGCACATGTCTATTAGGCAGGAATGCTGA
The DNA here is from genome assembly GCA_003550325.1 of Gigaspora rosea. Classification (NCBI taxonomy): domain Eukaryota; kingdom Fungi; phylum Glomeromycota; class Glomeromycetes; order Diversisporales; family Gigasporaceae; genus Gigaspora; species Gigaspora rosea. The sequence continues at coordinate 113,227 of QKWP01000314.1, forward strand.
TTTTAAATTTTTTTTTGGATAATATAAAAAATTTTGGATTTGGCTAGCATTAAGAATTTAAATTTTGTAATTTGGGCTATTATATAATTTACATGGCTTTGAATTATTGCCCAAAATTTTGCCATTTCAAAATTCTTAAAATTTTGAATTTATAAACACAATCAATCAAATTAAAAAAAATTAATAGACAATATAATCTGTAACCAATCAAACTACAGTCAGGGTATATTCCCAATTTGGTCATAATGATCTTATTTAGAAATAATTAGCAGTCAGATGATTCTAGAGTCTTATTCGAATTTTAACTGGATTATGATAAAAAATATTTTAAAAAAGAAAAAAAATAAATAATAAAAAAATGTTAAAAAATTGCACTATTGGTGTTTAATACTACTATACTATGCAATATAAAAATTATCAAAATAAAAAATAATTAAAAATATACAAAAAAAATACAAAATTATTTTATAATTTTTTATTTATTACTGTTATATCTTACTACTGTGTTAATAATCCCAAACCAAATTACCATGCTATAAATTCTAAATCTAACTACAATACTATAATTAAATATCATACTACAAATTCTGAATCTAATTACTATACTACTAATTTACTATTGTGCTACCTGTTCTTAATCCAACTCTACTGTGCTACCTGTTCCAAATCCAAACTCTACTGTGCTACCTGTCCCAAATTCAACTCTACTATACTGCCTGTTCCAAATCCAACTTTATTGTTCTATGTCCAAAAAATTCAACTCTACTGTGCTATGTCCAAAAATCCAACTCTACTATGCTATTTGTTCCAAATACAACTCTATCATGCTATATCAAAAAATTCAACTCTACTGTGCTATGTCCAAAAAATCTAACTCTACCATATTACGTCCAAAAAATTTAACTCTATTGTACTACATCTAAAAAATCTTAATTTATAGTGCTATGTTCAAAAAATCTAACTCTATCGTGCTATGTTCACAAATCTAATTCTATCGTGCTATATACAAAAAATCTAACTACTGTGCTATGTTCAAAAAATCTAACTCTACTATGCTCTACCTGTCCTGAAGACAAATTTACTGTACTACAAGTCCCGAATCTAACTAATAAAAAAGCTAACAAGTTCGCTTGTTCCAACTAGCTAATTTTGTATTAAAAAATTCTGATCTTAAGGGCTCACTTACTTTTTTTAGCTCAAGTTATAATCGGGGATTAAATGGAATAATCTAGAGTAGAGGTTTTATATTATCATTTCAAATATCATTTGGTAACAAGTATAAGTAAAAATTTTGTGAACCTTTGAAAGAAAATGGCGTAAAAAATGTAACAGAGCCAATTTAATTTGCTGAATTTTGTAAATCATTCTAGATCTTTGATCTCAAATAATCTTTAATTTAAAAAATACCTGAACTGAACTACTAAAATCATGCATAAAATTTTTAAAAGTTTTGGTTTTTTATAAATAATCTTCAAAATTATAGATTTTTTTCAAAATTATAAAAATTATAAATCCATAATTTGCTCAAAATAGAATAAAAAGCTAGGGTTTGAAATTGATATATTTTTCACTAGTTAAAACCAGGTTAATTAGTTTAGCATATAAAAAATAAAACTGGTTTCAAACTCTATATAGATAGGGCCAATTATAGTACTTTAAATAATTTTTTTGATCAATTTTAAAGTAATCTACATATATATATATTGTATATTAAGAGTAGAGGGTACTATTTTAAAATTACATATAAACTAATAGTAAATTTTTTTTATATTTAATTTTATGAAAAATTATAATAAATAAACTAATAATATTTAAGCCAAGTTTGTAGAGCAGGTTTTTTTGATTCTAATAATAGTAAAATCATTAAAATTGGTTAAAAACTTAGTAAGATATGAAATTTTAAAGATTAGATATTAAAATTTAATAATAAAACTAACTTATAAATTTATGTAAATTGACCAATCAGCATTAGCAATTTTGTGCAACCCAGAATTTTTGGCCAATCCAGAAATATATACAAGTATATTTTTTAAAATATAATAATAGTTCAAAATTTTACCATAATAGATAAATTGTTTTACTTATATTTTGTAAAATTTTAATAAAAATTAGTTGTAATTTAAAAAGTTTTATTAGTAGCATATATCAGTATTATATAAAATTTTCAAAATACCATCTATATACCCTCTACCCTTAATATACAAGATAAAAAACCTAAATAGATATTTAAAAATTTTTAATATCTTATTTAGATAACTGAATATTTGTGCAGTTTTTAAATTATAAATAATATGTTTATACTATAGAAAATGTTTTTTGCTAATTTGTGATATAATATATAATATACTGCATATTTTAAGATAAAAACTTGTATAATTTGCGAAAAGAGACCTGGGTGGCTGGACTGACTGTATAGGTAATACAGACATCTGGTGAATCAGTTGAAAGTCTAGGTGGGAAACTGAAGATCAGAGAGTTTAAATAGGCAATTCCTATAGTTAGGTTGCAGGTATGGCATCTAGTGTGGAACCTTCGAGCGAACCACTTAAATTAGACACCAAAAGTATATGTGTGGCTAGTTGTATTCTCATCCATGTAGAATTCAGATGCAAAACTGAATAAAGTATATGCCCCAAAACAGGCACTTTGAAATCGAAAAAAAACTTGTATAATTTGCATAATTTACAATTTCCACATGCATAATCCTAAACACCCTAGTGTCCGTAAACCATACAATTTGACAATCATGCAATTTTCTTGTGATCATAGTTGGCAAAAAATTAAATACTAGTCTGCAAGTGAGCGACAGTAGCATCATAGTAGCATCATAGTAAAATTTGGTGAAAATTTAATATAAATTTTTATATTAATATGAAATCTGCAATTGCTACAAAGTAATAAGTTAACAATACATGTCCACTAATTGAAAGTTGTAGAGCTCATCGAGACGCATCTAACAGTAGTTAGATTATCCAAATCAGCCCAGTGGATGGCAAGATATTATCAAAAAACGATTGGCCGACTATATAAAATCTTTATGTAAACAATATTGGTTTACATAGAATTTTATATAGTTGGCCAATCGTTTTTCGATTATATCTCGCCATCTACTAGGCCAATTTGGATGATCTAACTACCATTAGATGTGTCTAGACGAGCTCTACAACTTTCAACTAATGGCCATGTATTAGGGTCTTAATGGATTGAGTTGGGTCGGGTTTGGGCCTGACCCGGATCAGACCCACTTGGGTCAAAACCTAACTTGGGTCTGACCCACCTCATGTCAAACCCGACCTGGGTCTGACCCGCCTCATGCCAAACCCGACCCGGTATGACCCGTCTTATATCAAAACCAACCGGGTCTGACCCAACCCAGCTCAACCGGGTTGAACCTGGGTCAATGATAGGTGTAGAGATGGATATTGGTCATAAAATAATTGATCACTCAGTCAAATTGATCATGACCGATCTTGAACAATTCTGCTTAAGCATGATCGATCATAAAATTTTAATCGATCAAATCGATTATAGAGTTTTGAGCGATCATATGTTTTAATCGATCACGATCGATTACATACATACCAGATATCATACGTAATATGACAGTACATGTATGTTATTGAGCATGCATGTTACGTTGAGATGGCTATAATATCATATAATGAAACGAAATCAGATGAGAATGTTTCATGACATTTCTGAATTCATGATTTTGAATTGACACATGTTTTTACCGACTCTCTCTAAAACCCATCTAGTATTACACCAAAATCAGGATAATGTATAAAATTAGATCCAAGTTTGAATACTGTTTTAATTACAATGAAACTTACAAAATTATGATATTCACAAAAAAAATTTTGAATTTAAGCTCCATACATACCCGATTTTGTGCAATACTGGGTATGTTCTTTTTCTGGCACAATTCTATTTTAATTCAATACCTTCTCTAACAACCCTTTCCCCAATACAACTACTTACCCAATGGCCATTTACTTTCTGACGTCCCTTGCATAGCCACTTACTCAACAACTATTTATGTACCTGACAATCTTCTCTGGCAACCACCTTTTCTACAACAATAACTCATTTCCTAACACCATACATCCCTAATACCACCGTTTCTATTTTTTAACACCTCCACTTCCTTAACACACTCTTCTAATTACCTCCCTCAGCACAGTCTTCTAATTATCTTACCGACACACTCTTCTAATTACTTTTCACAACACATTTTTCTAATTACCTTTTTCGCCACACTCTTTTAAATACGTTCCTCTGTAGTTATTCTTAACATTATCCTTAATATTATTTCCAGTATTTAAATATTGGCTAAAAATAAAATTATTAAATTATTGTGCTTGCAAAAAGATGTGACCTCTGCAGATCACAATGTTGTGTGAAAATCGGAGATTTTATAGATTTTAAGAATTAAACCGATTTCAAACAAACATAAACATAACCAATCGAAAATATAGCGTAGTAGACAATCTGGAATCTCAGTGATTTTCAGCTATCAACATTAAAAAAATCACCGGGTCACATCTTTTTGCAAAGTGCTATAATTTAAAAAAAAATTGCATTAGAGTAAATAAAAAATTCTTTATAGCGATTTTTGAGCTGGTGATTTTTTTAATGATGATGTCTGAGAATCATTGAGATTCAAGATTGTCTGTTATCTTATATTTTCGATTGGTTGCATTTATATTTCTTTAATTCTTAAAATCTCAAAAAAACTATCAAATCTCTGATTTTCACATGACATTGTGATTTGCAGAAGCTATATTTTTTTGCAAAACGCAATAAAATGTGTGGATCATTTCGCTACCCTATACATCATACAATCATCCGATTGTTGTCCTATTGTGTGATTGTTTTCTAAGTAAAAAATTCAATATAAACACTTTAATTTCATAATTTTTGTTGGCATAGTTATACTTGCTAAAAATTGGTACAGTCACACATTTGGACTACAATTATGCGATTGTAAAGGTATGCATTAATCTAAATTTGATTAAAAATAAATAAAAATAATCCTTTAAATAAAACAATATCATTAAAAAAAACAAATTTATTGTGATAGATTGCTATATAGCTTTACAATCACGTGATTTTAGTACGACTGTGTGATTGTACAAACTAATATAACTATGCCCAACAAAGATTATGAAAATAATGTGTTCATGTTGAATTTTAATCAGTCAAGACATAGCGATCGATCAAAGCAACATGACTAGTCAAGACACGGTGTTTGATCAAAGCAATATGACCGGTCAAAGCATGGTGATCGATCAAAGTATCGATCCATTATGCATATAATCAATCAATGATCGATTAATGATAATTTAATCGATCTCCATCTCTCGATAGAGACGCAAAGATTTTGGCAATAATGCAGTGGTTTTGTCATCCTCCCCTTCTCCTTTGATGTCCCTTCGGTAAAAATTAATTTACAGATTTAACTAAAATTCTAAAGTTTTATAAAAAGCTCTTGTGGCAGGGCCACAGGTCAGGTGTCAAATTATATAAGATAAAAAACAAGAAGGTTTACAATTATCAAATTTGTAAAAATTTATATATAGGCAAAATCTGATTAAGAATCAATGGTAGAATCTTTATTTAGATATATTATCAATAATAAAGATAAAAATTAAAAAATTTTTTTCATCATGCAGTATCATATGCATTAATGCGCATTTTTCCATCTTTATGCGTTACCCATCATTAACCTGGGTCTGACCTGGATCTAACTCAACCCGGGTTTTTTCTGACCTGGGTCTGACCCGATCCAGTTTTTTTCTGGCCCGGGTCTGATCTGACCCAAAATTGATCTGACCCGAGTCAGGTTGGGTCAGACCAGGAACGATGATTTTATGCGGCAATAAACTATTAATTATGCATGCAACAAAAGTAAATTATGAGCCTTGATGCGCATATAATTATGCGCTATTCTGCATCCAAAATTCACATTTTATGCTCAATTATGCTAAGTTTTGCAGAGTTTTAGTATGGACCAGCATTCGGAATACTTCGGAACTTCCTCAATTTTTTTTTTATGCATTTTTAATCATATTATGCGGATTATGCGGTTTTATGCGAATTGCATAAAATCATCGTCCCTGGGTCAGACCCAACCCAGCTAAGACCCTAACATGTATCGTTAACTTAGTAAAATTAACTTTACTTTGTAGCAGCTGCAGATTTCATATTAATATAAAATTTATATTAAATTTTACCAAATTTTACTATTAAATTACTGTCACTTACTTATAGCCCCTCCCTAAATGTAACCTCTCTAAATACATAATTTCTCTAAATGCATGGCTTTACTTGGTCTCAACTTATATATTACTTATAGTTTTTTACTTTTCTAAATGCAATATCTTTCTAAATGCAAGGTTTTTTGTTGCTCTTCACTATGCATTTAGAGAGATCTAACTAGTGTTAAAAATTTAACGTTCTTAGTATTTCCAGAAACATTTAAAAAAATTTAGGAATACTAAATTTAGAATTTTGTTCCCTTTTAGGAACAAAGTAGGAACATAAAAGTTATAATTTGTGTTTCTTATAGTAATAGTTTTTTTGGTATAGCATGCCTCTTTGAAAGAAAAAGAAAAAGAGAAAAAAAAAGAAAGAGAAAGAGAGAAAGAGAGAGAGAGAAAAAAAAAGAAAAAAAAAAAGAGAGAGAGAAAGTGAGAAAAAGAAAGAAAGTGAATGAGAGTGAGAAAAATAAATAAGTAAGTAAATGAGTAAAAGAAATAGAAAAAGAAAAAAAGAGAAAGAAAGAGAAAGAAAGAAAAAAAAATATTTATTAATTTTATTATAGGAAATTAAATTTTTTTGTAATTATAGGGTGTGGCGACTTAGGGAAGTTGGTAAGTTGTCACCCCCAAGTGGCAGGTCTAGGGTTCAAATCCCACTAGCGACGCTTTGGAAAAATAGATCTGTGTTACGGTAACCGTTTCCTGTCGATCGGTTGGGTATATTATTTGTAGTCCTTGGTTACCATCTCGAATGGGAGCTTTCGGGCGAAGTTGTGTCTGGTAACACAAACAAATCCAAGAAACTGAGGAAATAGAAACCCATTTGGAAAGTCCCGAGTAAAGAGGTAGCAACGATCTTCGACGGCGCTACCAGAACCAGAATATCGGAAACCGGAGCTGGAGAACTGGACGATATGACCTTCGGAGGAGAGGGTCCACCAACCTGGCCGCCGGAGTCGTACCAGAGGAAAAGAACCTATGTTCTGGAATTAGGTACCAGGGGAAGAAAAACCATAGTAGCACCTAATGCTGGGTAGATCAATCCTTCTGGGCCAACTGGTTTGGAAGTTTGGGGCACCCGGTGATGGACCGGTAGGAAAGTAATGGTGGGTACCGGGGTCGGTGTGAACCTTACAAGGGCAGAAGTAGGTAATGGTAGCGGTTAGGTACCCCTGACTGCAAGTTGCTTGCCTCGGTGAGTGCGTAAGTTACCGAAGTGTAGGTAATACCTGTGTGGGACAGGGACTGCTCTACCAAGTTTACCTGCGAGGATAAATTAGTCCTAAGGGGATGTAGGTAGCATCCGGGACTGTCTTCGACTGACTAATGTATCGGAGGGCTGTACCGGTGATCACAAGTAGGATTGACATGCGAAGCGTTGGACCAGAGGGTTTAAATAGGCAATCCCCTAGTTGGGTTGTAGGTATGGCAACTAGTGTAGAACCTTCGGGCGGACTACTTAAATTAGACAACCAAAAGTTGTACGTGTGGCTAGTTGTACTCTCATTCAATGTAACTCAATTGTGGGTGCGCCCAAAGAGGCGCCCTTGATCCACAGGCTTGATTAAATAAACTCTCACCCAAAGCGGGAACTTTAACACAAAAAAAAAAAAAAAAATTTTTTTGTAATTATAAATTTAATATTTTATGTTTTTAAAAAACAAAAAAAAACTTTTTTACTGGGTCTAACTATATTTTGACATACTGCATTAAAATTTAATATTTTTTAAATTACTAAAACTTTTTATATCCAAATTTTTTTAAAAACCTGACTGATAACTTTAAATACAAGACTGAGTCCTACAAAGTTAACAATTAGTTTTTTTAAAAAAATTATTATACAGATTTAAAATTTGGTTATTTTTTGAAATTGTTATAGCTTTCTATAGAAGAATTTATTTAAAAATCTAATTGTTAACTTCTAGATCTCAATCTTGTATATAAAGTTATCTATCAGTTTTTTAAAAAAATTTGTTTGTAAATAACATTTAAAAAATGCTATATTTTGTCATAATTTTATTGGCCAACCACAATCATGAAAAAATTGTGTGATTGTGAGTATAAGCTTTTGACACCATAGTTATTGGCCAATTTTTGTAATTAATTTTATTTTTTAACTATCTAAATATAGATTTTATACTATATATATATACAGTCGGACCTCCATAAATGCAATTTCCATAAATGCAATACCTCCCTAAATGTATGTTTTTTCTATTTCATAAGATGTTATTAGTGCTAAATGCAAGTTCTATATTCTGTAAATGCACGTTCTCTTGAATAACATTTTATATTATACTAACCTCCCTAAATGCACGTAGCCAATCAAATTTTAGTATTTAAGATAGGTTATACAGTTTTGGTAGAAGTTGCACAAACTTGATAATCAAATTTTTAAAGCTGCAATTTAATTGGCTCACTCTAAATGCAAACCTCCCTAAATGCATGTTGTAGGCTTGTCCCAGGACCCCAAAAAACTCTGGTACAACTCAGATCTGAGTTTGTATAATATCAGCCAAATAAGTGTATAAAATAGACCAAAATTTAAATATTTACTATATAAAAATGCAACGTTTGATGAATTTCTATGCAAAATTTCTTTTTTTAGTAACCTCTAAGTTATATCAGAGTTCTTCGGGGTCCTCTTGTCCCTATGAGGTGCATTTATAGAGGGTTGACTATAGTTCAATATATATAAATAATCAAAGATTATATACTCATATCTGCCAATTTGAAAAATTGAGCCTTAGATTAGTTTCAAAATATACAAAAATTTGCAAAAAGTCATAAGTTGATTGGACATAAATAAAAAATATACTCCAAAATCACATGTTAAATTCGTTGCCTCTTCTAAAAAATATAATAAAACCTATGAGCCTACCTCAAAACCCATGAGATTTTTTAGAATTTTATAAAAGTAAGTGAAGTTAATTTTTAAATTAAAATTTTTTTTCAATTTTCAAAAATTTAAACTTTACAAAATTTAACTTTTTATTTGTTTAAATCTCAACAATACACATTTAACTTTTGTTTAAATCTTGCGACTTATATTTAGTTTTGTTTAGATCTTGTGACATATATTTGGTTTGGGCTTTGTAATATATTTTGATATACATTTAGTATTAGTATTTTGGTATTTAGCTTGGGTTCATATAATATATATTTTAGTATAAATATATAGTTTAGATTTTGCAATATGTATTTACTTGGGTTTCACAATACAATTTAGTTTGGGTTTCATAAATACATATTTAATTTGGGTTTGCTACATATTTTAATTCAAATTTGTAAATAACTTTGTAACTATTTTTTTTTTTTTTTTTTTTTTTTTTAAGATGAGGCCTTGCTTATATCTTTATTGGGTAATTTATATGTAATTACATATAATATAAAAAACTTAAATTGTACAAGGACAAATACATATAAATTACATACAAGAATAGAAGCTCTCAGACTAATTTATCTGCAACCTAAACCTACTAGAGTGGTCAAGACTCACCTAGATTTGAATGGTCAAAATATTGTTTGTAGGTGATCCACATTATGGACCAAATGCTAGTTTTTTGAAGGGCTTGGCCTATCAGTGGGCAATTGCTAGAATTAGAGTGTAACTGATCGGGAAGGCCGCAAAGGCAGCTGAATGTATAAGCTCTATGCTGGTGTGACTTTCTGTGAGATGGGTATTGTTGTTGTATTTGGGTGTATTTGTATTTAGAAGAGATTTTGTTTATTCTTTTCCATTGGGCGAGGGAGGTACAGTATGGCTTCCATATCTGTTCATATATTTCTTCTGATAGTCTTAGAAGAACTTTGGTGATAACTTGGGATGCTTGCTTATAAGATAAATCAAAGGGCTGTATATCTTCAATTAGGGATCTTGGAATAAGACCTTTGAACGTGGAGTTTAGCGAGTACGGGTGTAAAAAGGATAGGTTAGGGTTGAATGCTGGGTGGGTGAGGATCAATTGTACTAGTTTATCTAGTTGGATGGATGGGAATTCTAGGCTCTTAGTAGTAACCTCTTATATGACTGAGTGAATGATTTCATTAAAGAGAGAGGAGCTTTGGCAGCTGAGCCAGTGTAGAGGTGAATCAGGAAGATTGCAGTAGAAGCAGTTGGGTATATGAATTTTTCTGGATATATTGTGTGGAAGTGTAAGCATGTTGGGAGGATGTTGAGAAGGAGTTTAATTTTGAATAATTTATGATGGTTAAGTTTAGGATTAGTAAAGTGGTTGGAGCTTTTTTGGTTGTTGTCAAAGTATAACCAGGTGGCATTCCAGTCTATGTAGTGAGAAATGTGTCCATTCTGTGCAACATTTTTGTGATGACCACATTGCAATTATGTGTGCTTTACAGATATATTTTTAATAAAGCGCCTTGTTGGGCTTTTGACAGAGTGTCCTCCCTACTGCAAGAAGAGGTATGGGTTGTGTAAGTTTGCGTGTTTAAAGAGTAGCTTGTGTTGAAGTATATGGTTTCTAGCTAAGCGATCTGCTAGGTTGTTATAGCTGTTGTCTGTATGTGCTTGGACTTTGTGAAAGCTGAGCTAGATATTAAATGCCTGTATAGCATTAAAAAGGGTATGCCAGACTGGCCAAGAGTTAAACTTAAAATATTTGGAGGAGTGTCTAGAGGTGGATAGGAGCTTATTATATTTGGAGATTACAGACTGAGAGTTTGTAAAGATATCAACTGTAGAGTTGCGTGGTACAGTGGATATGGCTGAGAGGATAGCCAAAAGCTCAGCTTTGTATGATGAGGGCTAGCTATGTGCTTGTGCTGTGAACTGGTGAGTGATTTGATCATTGTGGATTTGTGCATAGCTGATGCCCATAGAGTCATTAGTTGGTGCCAATTTCCACAACAGAACCATCTGTGTAGAAAGTGAAGTGCTGAACAGCAGAATTGTTATTTGCAATTCTGAGAAAATTTTGTGAAGCCTTATTGTTGTAGAAGAGAGTTGGCACTAGTGAATCAGTAATGTGTATCATAGGTAGGTGGGGTAGCAAGAGGGTGCTTGATTGCTACTAAATAGATAAGGTCAATGTAGTTAGCATTGAATTTGAGTTGTTTGTTAGAAGTTTTTCTGCCCAAAAATTAGGTGGAAAGAATTGCTGAAACTTCTAGAGTGCAGCAACTTGTGATGCGGTTTGAGTTAAGATGACAACCGGTACAGGGAGAGCATTGAACTGGGGGAAGGGGATATTGGTTGAAATGGGACAGATCTATATCGTGTTGCTAGTGTGTAATAGAAACTGTATTGGTCTGTTTGAAGGTTTTTCTTATTTGTCCAATTATGATATTATTGTCCTTGTATGTTAGTAACCATGGCTTATGGGATTTGGGTATTAAATTTGTTTGATAGGCAAATGGATTGAACCCGTTGGGTCTAAACTCTAATGAAATAGTGCGTTAGAGTTTGTGGGATAGAATTGTGTCTTCTAAATATGAGAACCAGAGTGGTTTTTTTCCCTCTGGGGAGGTGTAGGAGTCTGGTCAAGATATGTTGCCATTCAAGCAGGATGTTGTTGTCTGCTAAGCTCAATTGTTCTAGATAGAGGATGTGGTTGTGGCATAGCTGTTGCTTGAAGGTTTTGTATTTTGGGTGTTTGGAGAGGATGCTTTCAAGTGGTGTGCAGCTATTGTTAATTGTTTGGGGCCATAGGATGCCAGGGTTAGCTAGGACAGTAATGCTCAGGTAGTTGAAAAGCTGGATAATTTTGAAGTTGGTTGTGTGTCTGTCGGGGCTATCAATAATTGGCTGCGGATGTTAAAGAATATTGGTTGTGGACCATAAGTTGTTTTGCAATTGTTGGAATCTAATACGAGTTGAAGTACCCAGTGTTAAAGGATTGTTTAAACATTGCAGAAAGTTGCTGATATGGTGTTGTAGCTGGATGTCCTATATATTCCGAATATTGTATAAGTTATGGTTTAGCATAGTACTATTAGAAGTAGAGTGTGGGAGATGGGACTTGTGTTTCGCAATTGTCAAGTATTTGCTCAAGATCTTGTTGCATGTTGATTGGGGAATTATGATATTGTGTAGATGATATTCGGTAGTTGGAATAATGACTGTATTAATGATGTATGCGATTTGTTTGGCAGTTATACTTTTTGTACTAGCAATACTAGCTAGGTTTGTAGCTTCTTCTTGGATTAGTTTGATTTGAGCAGTTTGCTTGTTGTTAAGTGTGAACCAGCACCTGAGGAATTTGAATGGCTGGTCCTTAGAAATTGAACTGTCTAGAAATGATATGGAAGAAGAAGTGTGTTTTGTAATAAAGGTGGATTTAGAGGGGTTGACTTGTATGTCTGCCATTTGATAGAAGGAGGCTGCCATTTCAGTTATTTTTCCTAGCTCCTCTTTGGATTGGGAGATTCACAGGGTATCATCCATGTAGGCTAGAACTGATACCGCTGTGTGAAGGTGGTTAGTGGATTGGTGAAGAAGATTAGTATGTTATGATGTTGACAGTGTATATCCTGAGAAATGTGTTGAGATGTGAGTAATTAGGGGGTCGTAATATATTCTTCAGAAAAGTGGTGTGATTGTCTCTCCTTGGTCAATGCCGTTTCTAACTGAGTATGAGTTGGTAAGACCGAGGTTAGTGATTACTCAGTTTGTGCGGTCAGAAAGCAGGTTAGAGAGAATGTTAATTGGTGTTTTGGGCATCTGAATTCTGCATAGTGATTTATGGAAGAGGTCAAAATTAACAGAGTCGTATGCTTTGCTCATGTCCTGGGATAAAAGCCAAAGTTGATTTGAATTGCAAGACGCATCTTCGATAATGTTGTTGAAAATGTGAATCGGTATGGCTGTTGAGTTGCCTGGTAGGGCCACATAGTTGAAGGGTGAGAGAATTTCGTGTTTAGATAGAATATTGTTTAGACGGTTAGTAAGCAGCTTTGTGTAGAGTTTCTTAATATACTCAGCGAGGCTTATGGGCCTGGTGTTGTTAAGGTTGCCATCAAAAATAGGTTTTTTTGAGATTGGAAAGTATAGCCCTCTTTCCATTGTTTAGGTATAGTCTAAGTAGAGAGGCAACGGTTAAAGAGGGAGGTTATTGCTTGTATGAAGTTTGGTCCTGCATGTTTGAACATTTCGTAGCTAATTCCTGAGGGTCCACAGGCCTTGTTATTTGGTAGCTGGCTGAGTGTTAAAGTCACTTCTTCTTGACTGAAGCTTGCCAGAGCATCTGCGTACTATGTAGAGTCAATGTTGGGTTTTGGGTTGCATTCATCTTGGCATACAGATTCAAATAGGCTTTGGTTGACTTGGCGAGGGGCTGTCCAATTGTCGAAATGTTGCTGAATGTGGCAGGTGGGTCAGTAATTACCTCCTGCTCGAGTTTTATATTGTCGAATTTTACTGGATCCTTGTGTCGGTTTAAAATACTGTTGATTATAAAAGTAGGGTGGGTTATGACTTGGAGCATCTTTTTTGAATTGACTCAGAGATTTGCTGCTTGATCTGTTTAATGTTTTCCATGTTGCGGGCATGGTATAAGTTTTTCCATTCTATGTTTGCCTCGCTGATCCAATTAGAAAGAAGCTGGTGGGTGGGTGACAGCAGAGGTATTTGAAGCTGTCATGATTTGTAACTATTTTTATTTATTAAAAAATTTTATAAACTGATATATATTATGATTATTATCATTATATAAATACTGTAATAAAAATTTATTAAAAACTTTTTTTATTTGAAAAAATTTAATTTTTTACATATTTCTGCACTTCTGATTCTTTTACAACATAATTACTATATAACGATATAGCTTATCAACCTTAAAATTTGCAAACATAAAAAAAATTAATTCATGATTGGTAAACCAACCAGAGAAAATATATTAAAATGTAAGAAAATTAATTAGTATTTTTTCAAATTTCAGGAATTTGGTACTGTCAAAGCAATAGCGACTTTTTTTACTATTCTAATCTTTCTTCTCTACTAAACAAAATTGTAGAGCACATCCTTGCAATTCTAATAGTAGCAAAATCATTAAAATCGGCCCAGTAGATCACAAGATATTGTTAAAAATGTTTTGCGACTATATAAAGTTCATATATAAACAATATTATTGTTTACATAGGAACTTTATATGGTCACAAAACATTTTTAACAATATCTTGTGATCTACTGGGCCAATTTTAATGATTTTACCACCATTAGAATCACAAGAATGTGTTTTACAACTTTCGTTTAGTAAAGAAAAGGTTAGCTTAGTAAAAAAAGTCACTATTGCTCTGACAGTGCCGATTTCTAAAATTTGAAAAAATACTAATTAATTTCCCACATTCTACTATATATTTTCTCTGGTTGGTATACAGATCATAAATTAAAATAGACATATTTTTGTGTTTTCTTAACAATAAAGCTACAAAAAAAGAATTAGTAAAAAAAAATAAAGAAACATAAAAGAAAAATTAAAACTGATACTTATATACCAGTTTTAGCTTTGCTTTTGGTCCAGATTTTTATTCTCAGCTCAATTTCATGTTTTATAGTAATGGAGCTGCAAAAGAAAGAAAAGAATTAGTAAAGCAAAAAACAAAAACAAACAAGAAAAAAAATAATTAAAACTAGTACTTATCTTATATACTAGTTTCACTTTTCCATTTGCTTCAGATCTCCATTTCCAGTTCAATTCCATATTTCATTATAACAAAGTGCAATAGGAAGAAAAGAATTAGTAAAGCAAAAAAAAAAACAAACAAACAAATAATTAAAACTGGTACTTATTATGTACTAATTTCAGTTTCCTACCCATTCAGATTTCTATTCCAGATCAATTCCATGTTTCACTACAACAAAGTTGCAAAAGGAAAAAGAATTAGTGAAGCAAAAAAAAAAAAGAATAAACAAGAAAAAGAATAATTGAAACTGGTACTTATCTTACTATATACCAGCTTCATTTTTTTGCCTATTCCAAATCTCTATTTCTAGTTTAATTATGTATTTTATTGCAACAAAAAGCTGCAAAAGGAAGAAAAAAATTGGTGAAGCAAAAAAAAGGAACAAACAAGAAAAATTGAAACTGGTACTTATCTTATTATATACCAGTTTTACTTTCCATCTGCTCCAGTTTTCTGCTTATAGCTCAATTTCACATTTTATTGTAGCAAAAAGCTAAAAGAGTTAGTAAAGTAAAAAAGAAGTAAACAAAAAAAAATAGGCACTTATCTTATTATATACTAGTTTCAGTTTCCAATTGTTCAGATCTCCATTCCTAGCTTAATTCCATATTTCACTATGACAAAGCTATAAAAAAAAAAGAATTAGTAGCATAAAAAAAAAGAATGAACAAAAAAAATAATAATTGAAACTAGTATATATACCAGTTTCACTTTCTGCCTGCTCTAAATCATTTCCAGCTCAATTTCAAGTTTTATTTCAACAAAAAGCCTCAAAAAAAAGAAAAAAATTAATAAAAGAATAGAAAAGAATTATAAATGAAAAAAAAACAAACAAAAAAAAGAATAAATAAAACTGGTACTTATCTTATATACTAGTTTCAGTTTTTTACTTGTTAAATGCATAATTCAAAAAAGTTTAGCAATAGCAATTTTAAATTGCTATGTACTGCTACTGCACTAGATTATCTGGTATCAAATGATTAAAGATCATTGATTATAGCGCATATGATTGGATATCAACTATTTGAGCACTCTGCATTGTGTAATGGTCAAATTCAGGTGTGTCAAAAAATTTTGGAGTGATCTGAAAATCCATGTATATGTTAATTGTATATTTAAAATCATAAAAATAGAAAATATTTTATAATAATAAAATAGTATTAAAAAACTTATTCTTAATATTATTTATAGTAGAAGAGTTGTGATTGCTATTTTCTCAAGTACATGCAACATAATATTGATGCTGATAATAATTTGTAGTTTTTGATATATTAAACTATTTGTTGCTATTTTAATTTTCAATTTTTTTGTTAGACCATACAAAAGCTCTAGTCGGTCAGATTTTGTTATTTTTTATTTTTTTAGCATTAATTTAAATTAAATCTAATGTTAAAGCCATACAAAATTAATTTTTCATTTTGCATTAAAAAAATAAATGGCAAAAAATTGAAATTGGCACCTATGTGCTAGTGGCTTTAAACCTTCAATCACGTGATTTTGTTCACTTTTTCCAAAGTCATGTGATATAGTATATCCAATCAAAATGCAAAATTTGGATAGCT
Organism: Gigaspora rosea; assembly: GCA_003550325.1. NCBI lineage: Eukaryota > Fungi > Glomeromycota > Glomeromycetes > Diversisporales > Gigasporaceae > Gigaspora > Gigaspora rosea. Next base: position 129,692 of record QKWP01000314.1, read on the forward strand.
CTTTTTGTTTTTTGTTTTTTTTTAGAGAGTGATTTACTTTTTTTTTTAGAAAGCACTTTTATTTTTTTAGAGAGAGTGATTTTATTTTTGTTAAATAGTGATGCTCTTTTTTAGAGAGAGCTCTTTTTTTTTTTAGGGAGTGATTTTTTTTGACCCAAAAGATGCATCACGTGACCACAATGGTGCATTCTGATTGGTTTAAATTAAATAAATTGTCAATTTTTAAAAGGCTACTGCACCACCAGTTTAGATTTAAATTAAAATCTAAACCACAAGTTTTATTCTTTAGAACATAAAGAACAAAACTTGTGGATTAGTTTTACATTTTATAAATTTTTAAAAGAGGAGTAGTATTTTTTGTAAAGCTATTTTTATGGAGATTTAAAGCCGCTGGCACCATAAAAAAAAATTTTTTTGGGTCAGTGGGCGATGCAAAACGAAAATTAACTTTGCCTTGCCTTAGAATAAGTTGAATTTCTTGTTCACAAATTAAAAACAGTTCCCAAAAAACTAATTCAAAAAAATGATCTAATTGTATCGTTATCAAAAAATGAAAAGCAATACGAACATTTTACATAATCAATATTCAGTAAATTTGAAATTCTGTTTTATATAATATAAGTATAATTATATGTTATAAATTTATGTTATTTAATCAATCTTCTCCGATTGTAAAATATTGCAAATTGTTTCTAAATTTACAAATTTCGTTGACATAAGTTGAGATAATATGTAACATTCTCAAAGCACTAATCATTTTGAAATTCATTATCTTTCACTTTAAAAAAATATATATATTATTAATAAAAGACCTGAAACAATTGAATATTGCAAACTATACTAATTTAATGATTCAGTTGGAAGTTCAAGAGCAAACTGCTTCGTACTGTAATTACTAACTTGAGTAGATACTACGTGTAAAAGAAATAAAATAAATAAATTAATGCTTTAAACATAAAGTATTAATTACAAATTATACGCAATTTAAAATAATTAAGACCAATTGGTACCTTTAAGGCTCTTTGTTATTTCTGGTACATCAATTAACTTGCTACAATATTCATTTTGAAGCATTGATAAAGATTTTGATGACATTTTTTTGATTATACTATCAGCATAAATGAATTTATTTTTTATATCAAGTTCTTTTTCATCTGTTAAGTTTTCTGATTTTAGAATTGTTTTCCACTGATCAATTTTTGAATGAACATATTCAGCAGTAGGCCGGTTTTGTGAAATTGAATCCATACATTGATTGGCTAATTCAATGTAGCAATCAGGAGTTCCTTCAGCAAACTTTGGATGTAAACCCTTGCAAATGTCTACTGCAAGTTTGGTATCGAATTTATACTCATAATATGGCCTTTGCCCAGTTGACATTTCTGCCATAATAATGCCTAATCCATAAATATCTGCCTCTTGTGTATGTTTCTGACCCATAAGAATATCTGGTGCAACATATGGCATTACTCCATATACGCCCTCTTTTGAATCATGCTCATCTTGTTTTCTAGACAATCCTAGATCTGTAATGTATGATTTTATAACTCCATCACTATTTATGTTTAGTAAAATATTACCGCTATGAAAGTCTTTATGAATAAGTCCTGTTTTATGAATTCGAGACAAATCGTAAGATATGTCCGCAAGTTGGTTTAATTTTTCTTGCCATACAAGTTCCCTAAAATATCTGGTTAAAAAATCACTAAGATTTCCTCTATTAGCATATTGATATACCATCATATACTGACTATCTGTATTCCGAGTTAAACCATATACTTCAAGTTCACTACCCTCTAATCTACATTGCATGTGATTTTTAAACTTAGAAAATATATAAATAAAATTTTGTAAGATTATACTTGTTGCAGTAAATTGATAATTAAATAAATAATTTAGTTTACCTCGGTTAAAAAACTGGAGGAACTAGTTTGAGAACCAGGCAACGTTTTAAGAGCGACTTCATATAATTTGATACGAAATCGAACATGACCCGTATTATTATCACCTACAACCTTTCTTTTACCATCTAACCAAATTGATGAATATACTGTACCAAACCCTCCTTTGCCAATTATTTTTATATTTTCTAGTCTTTCAAATGGAATCCATTCAATAACTTTTTCAAATGCCGTAGCTTTAAGTTGAAATTCCCTAATGCAATCATCGATGTTCTTATCACCGCTTGTTATTTCTTGTTTCACTTTTAGAGGATCGCACGATTGACACCAAGCAGGAGAAGTGTTGTATTGTTTACAGTACACACAACTTCCATTTGAAGCATTTCTTCTAGTACCAAGCTCATCTGGTATTACCATTATATATTTCTTTGTTTCTGTATTTTGGCTAATTCCATATACAATATTTCCATCCTGCATATAATTTGTAAGCTTAAGGTTTGAATGCGTTAATAATGTTACAATATTATATATGCAATAAGCTGTGTAAACAATATTAACTTACTTTTTCAATAAAAATATCTCTGAAACCATGCAATATTTTAAGGTTAACTCCACATGATTTAATACGTGACCGTGTGTATTCCATGAGTTTACATTCAATTATTCTCTTGCCGTCTAGCCAGGTCGCCATAAATACTGTTTCTGATTCTTCTTCTCTAATCTTTTGTAAATTAACCAGTCCATCAAATGGAATCCATTCTATCATCTTTTCATATTCTGTAACTTTGATTTGAAGTCCTTTGATATAATCATCAATATTTTTATCTTCACTGGCCCACCCTTGAGTTGCTTTCGGAGGATCACATAATTGACACCAAGTTGGAGAAATGTAATACCGCTTACAACTTGTGCATTTTCCATAAAAATTATATCTTTTATGTTATAAAATATAATTTATTAAATTGTATTAATTGTTAAAGATAAATAAATAATAAAATACACTAATTGCATACTGACCTTTTTGTTTATTCGTTCGAACGTTGGCCATAAATTAATAATGGATTCTTATGAATATGAATAATTATTTACAAACCATGTATACTTACTCACTATTTAGCATAGTTAATAAAGTAATGTTAAGATTATGAATGTTTGTTTGTTGAGGCATTTATTCTATAAATAAAATTTATACAGTACTTACAAACTTATAATTTCCATAAGATATATATTAATATTGATGATTTCTTATTAAGTATTAATTTATAAATGAATATTAATACTTACTCTCTTTAACGTATAATTATGATTAAATAAACATGATTATTTTATAATATATGTGATGATAATAATAATTAAATAAATAAATTTTATACTAACCGCCTAATGAAATTTATCTGATTAGAATATAGTTTATTATTAAGCGTGAATATTATATAATACATACCTGATAAAGTTCAACATTCTCTTCTTGCACACATAATTAAAGATGGTCGTGAAAATCTTAAGGCAAGATGTGACAAGTAAAAGGAGTGGAACTATTTCATATATCCAGGCATATCTAACGTATCTGTAATAATAGACCTATTTAAATAATATTGAAAAGTATAACATTTAAACAGAACAATGAATTAGTAGAGCTGAATAACTTGATACAAATACAAGAATTCACCGTCGATTTCAATTCATTTAATAATTTTTAACAATAAATATATAATGTATCATAGTCTAACCACCAATATAATCATTCTAAAATCTAATGTAACTAAGTTAATAGTGCCTATATAAAGGTTATCACTTTTACGTTTCATAAACAAAACAATTATTGTTTTTCAATCTATTAAGGGTGACTATATCGAGGTTAGATAATATATTTACTCACTTGTATAATAATCTGCGGAATATTCCTGAAAAAAATGTCAAAAAATGCACCCCACATAATCGCTATCCCAAATATATGTTTAAACATATTAAACATATTAAATACATTAAATATATTGATTTGCTCGTATTCCTTGGTAAACATAGGCACATCTTTCAAAATAGTTAAATATTCATAATCGGTTACTGCTAAGCTAATGAGTATAGCTGTTAAATTACGATGTTTCATAACCCATTGTTTAAAATCTTTTCCATTAGCAGGATCTTTAACACCTTTATAAATAGTAAAGGTTGCTATACAGAAGTTTATGAATAACGGAACACTTAGGAAAAATACACTTCAAATATATTTTGCAAGAGTTAAAAGATTATTAATTTAATGTTTAGAACCAATAAAATTAAAAAATTTGTTAGGAATACCTTGGAATGTTAAGCCCTGGCACATTATTAGAGTAATTTGCAACAAAGACGATTGAAAGAATAAAGTTTGGAATTATTAGTCCAAGCCTTAATTGTACAGAACTTATTGCCTCAAATTTTTTCGATTTTAACTTTTTAAACAAAAAACTATATTAACATTTATGAAAAAATGCTTTTAAGATAATTTCCGATAAAATAAAATTACCTTATAATTAAGTATATGAGATGATAAGCAGAGTGCTATATAAATAACAATCCGGCTATTATTTGTGCATAGAATTCATTCCATGCATTTAGTATGAACCCTATAATAATATAAAAGTTAGTCACGAAATTCAGTTCTAACAGCATCTCTAAATGAGATTATTAACTCACCACTTGGTTTAAAACCAAAAATCGGGTCTAAATCATTTGTCAAACCATCAGAGAAAGTGGTAATCATCTTCTTCGTAATCATATCATTTAAATTTGACACCACTCCTGGAACAGTATTTTCATTTAGTTCTGAATCTGGTAAATTTATGATAACATAAAATTCAATAACTTCGATATGATGAATATGTCGAGGATCACCAAATATCTTTAGACGATCACGTCTGACGGGCAGTTTTGAAGAAACTTCATTTAGTAAAGAATTGAAGTATATTTTTTGGTCATTCTTAGAGAGAGTTGAAACTTTTTTTGTTGCTTCCGTAGTGAGACGGGCTGAACAAATAGCATTTTCTTCTGTAAAGAAGTGCATGAAGAATTTAATCACATGAAATTCCAAAGTTGAGAACCTTATATTATATTACCTGAGGAGCGCGCTTTAGTTACTAAATAATATAAAACCTCAGTTAAAATATCAACAAATAAAAGTCAGATAAAGCTAAAATATTACTTGAATTATACTTCAGAATCCCTTCTACAATTCCCTCTAGAGGTTCATTATACTCTTTACTTTTGACAAAATTGTGATCCATTGTTACATAATACGATTCACCATACTCGTTGAATGTGCTACCAATAATTATTATACTAATTGTTTTCCCATCTGGATCGGCTTTACAGAATTCTTCATTGTTGCCGAAACTTTTTGCCTAATGCTGTTATCAGCGGTTTTGTAGATTGAGAGACTGCCAATCGACAAAACAACAGGATCATAGAAGGTGATGTTTAAAACAGTCGTAGATGAATCGACATTATCATTAATGCTTGGGATAATTTGATCAATTAAGATGTTTCCATAACCATGGTCTAAAAATATATATATAATATTATTACAATCATAAAAGGCTAACTGCTAAATTTCAGATGATTAAATTTATATATTACATACCACGATATGCTAGAATTTTAATTAACGGAATAGTAAGCAATGACCAAGAAGTGTTCATATCATTTGTATAAGGTGAAGCAAGCAGAAAAGTATTATTATACAAAAGAGCATTTACACCGAAAGCATTTGTAATAAAAGGGCCCTGTGAATCTAAAATAGCCGGAAGGTCGAATTTGTCATAAGCAAAAATATAAGAATAATTAAGCCCATCACTTATATTATATTTTGTAGCATCTAAAATGTATCCACCGAATGGCATTGTTTTCACTCTCCAACCACGCCAGTTAGGTTAGGAAGTTCGGATAATACAGATGATGATAACACTGCTCCTGATGACAAAAAATTAATCTTTACATATTCTGTATCGATTACTGTGTTGTTCGTAGTGTTGGGATAGCTGATTGAAATTGTGCAGATATGACCAACACCAACAGATGTTACGTCACAATAAACTCCGTTAAAAGATGTATTTTGACTGTTTAATTCATAGAGAATAAAAAGTCGATTTTCAAATGTCTGGTTATATGATATAAAATTAGCAGTTAGAGTGCAACGCGCTGCTAATGATTCGTCGCTAGTAATATTTTTACAACCACTGTTTATAAAGCATAGCCACTATCAACAGTTGAAAATGCCGTTATGATAGAAGAGGTCTGGATTGAAAAATTACCACTTGTCATGTTCAACGTTGATAATTTTCCAAAATCATCTCTATATAGAGATAAATTAAAATACATTAATTATAAAATAATATAATTATATAAATGCTAAGAATATTAAATTCAGAAATTACACTAAATATTGTTGACATCTGATCCATCGCAAATTGCCTTGATTTACAGTATCAAATCTAAGAAACCCAAGAGTTTTATTTATATTTTGAAGAATTATACTCGATGGAATCCAACGACCGTCAGGATCAATATAAGATGGGCCAAAAAGTGTTGAACTAATTAGTACGTGCGTAATATGGAATAATTAACAATTAAATATTAAGTTAATATTAAGTCGATATTAATAAATTTTATAAAAATATTCACGACAAAATTATTGTTTCACCTTAGATTGTTACCATTCCAATCAATAATATCACCCCATTCCTCATAAGTTGAAAGATTTGATGAATTCGTAGTTCGTATATAATTTATCAAAATAAACGGTTGTTGTAAAGGAAATATTTCAATCGGATTTTGTAAAATACCACCATTTGTAATTAAACAATAATTTACAGGATCTAATTTTAAATCGAGATTAATCTCGTTAACAGTTCCATTTAATTGAATAACTCTTATACGTAATATCTGCTCTAAACAATAGGCCTGTGATTTTGTTGGATCATGTCGTATAATATGGACGAGTGTTGTTCCGTCATCATAAGTTTTAATATCTACTATTTGAGGTTGCGCGTGAGGGAATTCGGTGTCTGATGTGCTCTCAGTGTAATTAAAAGTTTGTGATTTCGTTGATATTATTAATAAACAAAGAAATATCAACAATAAATACAATGCTACAAGATTATAAGAAAGGCTAGATAATTTCATAGTGAATTAATTTTAATATGTATAAATATATTTTCATGCCTCAGTACATAAAAATAGGAATAATTAAAGGCCTGGTAATGGGAGAAATAGAGTTATCGCAGTTAGAAGAATTTGTTAAAATAGAAGCAATATCAAAGGCCAAAATGTCAAAAAGTTTAGGCAATGGTGTTGAGCCTGAAGAAATTATTGAAAAATATATATAATTTTAGTTTATTTTTTTTTTTTTTTAGGTTTTAAGAGCAGGCTAGAATTTTATTATATAATTTATTACATATTGTAACTCCGAATACAAATTCTAATATTATTCTGACAAACTTAGGAGTACTTTATCCTCATAAAGTCAAACTCTATCTTAATTTGGTTATCCCATTTAAATTTAGGATATATGCTTATATTCCACAAATGTCCTTCCATGTAGGTGGCTAGTTTATAACTAGAGGCATTCGTAATTCTAAGTTTACTTCCTCACATGGTACCGGCTATCCCACCGTTTACCTCCTTAGAATCCAGTTTTCACCCACCGGTCCCTGCCACTGGTCTAAGGTCCTCATCTTATTCAACTACCAGGACTGGTTGATAGATAGTACTTATAGCTTACCTTTGCGTGTATTACTATACTACCAGCCCGGTGTTTCGTTAATGCCATTTTCGAGTTTTTACATGTTTATTGGCCGGAGCGTAGCTTAATTTCTATGCAAAGTGATACAAAAATTACCTTCCTGATGTGCTTCAATTGTAAATTTGTCACTCGATCACCTGGTACACTCATGAAACAACTACGGAATACACTAAATGGGATCTCGCCTCGCTGCTCACGTGGTCCCCAGTCAGTTCCTAGCATCGCTAAACCGCTCTTCTATTTACCTCTTTCTTCGATATCCGAGCTGTAAAGTCGGGCTATCGAAGCACTGACCTTCGATATCCGGGTTGTTCACCCGGGCTATCGATAACACCTATACTTTCCACTACCCAACACTAACCCCGCGGTGGGAGGGTGGGCGTAACGACGAAGCTAGACTTGTGTCGAGCTAGCAGCAAAGACAAAAGAGGGAGAACAAACTTACACTCTTCCCCTCTTAAATAACATTCCCATGACCTCATAACTTCGTCGTCAACTCAATTCCTCCCACAATACATCATACCTACAAAATCACTCATTCAATCAACTACCATACCCGTTAAACAATACCACATACTTACCAACCGCTTATGTCACACACTTACCCACACCCATCAGTCGATCATCTGACGTCATGGGTGTGGGTTGTGATCTCGTGACAAATGGATGCCTCGTGACTTCGTTCACGGTATCTCATTTGTCACTCGATCACCTGGTACACTCATGAAACAACTACAAATGGGATCATCAAGAGAATCGAATTGCACTCTCTTTCCTCCTTTTGCTCATACGTATAACTGAAAATTCTCAAATTGATACTTTACATATAACCCTTAAAAACCCATTCTAACTGACGCCCTTTCCTTCGTAGTCTCCACCGCCCTTAGGTATAACATAACCGCCTTTGAGTCCCAGCCCCCAATAGTCCTTATTTGTGTCAATGTCATACCTCCTCTCATAGCCGCCGTCGCACCGCCAATCCTTAAGCTATGTGCCGTAAAACGGCCCTTAATACCCGCATGTTCCGTCATACGTTTTATCACCGCTGAGACTGCTGCTACTGACATCTCCCCACCTTTATTTGCCAAAAATAGAGGTTTATCTCCCACCGTATCAGGTCTCACTCTCATATACTTCTCCAACAACCTCACCGGGCAGACTTTACTACCCGTAGGTTCAACAGGCACAAACCTTCCATTTGCAAACGGATCACTCTTTGCTTTTCTCACCCTCAACCATACCAGTCCCGACCTTCTCTCTACATCTTTCAATCTCAACTTACACAACTCTTCCGGTCTTCGCATCGTACGAAAACCTATTGCTACTAAAGCCAAATCTCTACACCACATTATCGAGTCCACTTTTCTTGGAGGATCATCATGGTACCAACGCAGTGCCTCCAATGGGAATGGGTCTCGCGGCCACTCCGCATCGTGATCTTGAGCCCTCAACAGCTTGATGTCCTGACCACTTTCTTTATCCTAAAATCCTCCACCGGATTAACTAATCCTTTCTCCTTATGCATCCTACCTATCGCACTAAGATACTCCTGTACCTGTACTGACATACCCTCCAACTCCAACCATCCCAAAAACGCCTTAACTGTATCAACACTTGCGGGACAAGTCACACTTCTCATCCACCTACAAAACCTTTCAAATAAATTTTGAGCTTTAACCAACCTCTTCTTATAACCCTTATTTACCGCCCCATAAGCCAAGCTATCAGCTTATCCTACCAAAACCTCTACCATTTTATTCTTGCCGCCAGTAACTTCCAAGCTGGATTCTTGCATGGCTCCCTCTGGCCCGATGGGCCTGGAACGATAATCTCCAGCGCTGGTGGTAATTCCACTACCTCTTTGGGTGCTTCAAGAAACATTGGCCACCACGGTGCTGAAACCCACTCCGGAAGAATTAGTAGCACCCAAGCCTTGCACTCTCGACTGTGTGTTAATACTCAATGTATCATGCCTAGTGATGCCACCAAAATTGATTTTTGAAAAAGGCCTATTTCGTTTTCATTAGAGAAAATTAAAATTTTTTATAAGAGTAAATAAAATTTATATAGATATGTTCTTTATAATTTTGTCTATTCAAAAAAAGTATCAAATAATTTTGTCTTTCAAGTAAAATAGGTCAAAAACAATTTCGTCTTCAAATTTTAATTTCGGGTTTTAGAACCCGAAATGCTTTCGTCCTCATGTATAATCATGCCAAAGAGTGGGCATGCATAATTCTGCTCCCTCGCCCAGTCCTGTGTAAAACAATCGACTGCTTCGGAATTGGGGCAAAAGTAATAACTGTTGAAGCGCCCCTTTTTCGCATTCAAATAATTCACAAACCGGTCTATTGACACTGGTCCCCATCGGGCTTCTAACTCCTGGAACACCTGATTGTGTAACTGCCAATCTCCCGGGTCCCATACCCTTGTCAGATAATCTGCCAGGTTCTCCTTGCTCAGCACCCACCTGACCTCGTAAATCCAGACATCGTTCTTCACACAAAATTCCCATAGGAACCTCGCAATGTCTTTCTGCCATAGACAACTTCCTCCATATACTACTGTTCTTAACGCTGTTTTGCTGTCTATGAATAGAGTCACCCATGAGTGCCTCAATAGATCCATGGACGACTCCAATACTCTCAGTGCTACTAAACTTTCCAACTGGGCTATCTCTGTAGAACTGAATCGTTTTGGCCAATTTCCCGCCGCTTTGAACCCCACATACATCCCATACCATCCTATCATCGACGCATCCACGAACACCGCTTTACTTGGGCTGGTTTCCACGCCGGTTTGCCATTCCACTTTGCCAGATTTTCTTTTAACCATTTCACATCCTCCAACGCTCCAACTGTTAACTAAACATTTCTGTCCCATTCCCACTGTCTCCGATTTGCCGCATCTATTATGGTGTAAAACTCTATGCACTTTACCTGTGCCAGCAAAAACGCCCGAGCAAAGCTCTGAATCTTCCCCGCCACAGAAGCCAACCTCCTTGCTGGAATCATTCATAGACTCTCCACCACTTCCAACTCTTTTCGTACCTTTTCGATCTTCTCCTCCGGCACCTCGACCACCCCTTTCTCTGTATCTACTATTAACCCATATATCTTTACCCTTCTCATCGGCTCCCAATTCCCTTTGTCTACTGCCCTCACCAAACCGTATCCTTCCAAATCGACTTTCAACACCTCCTCTCTTACCCGCAATAACTCTTCCTTGGACACACATCCGACCAAACATCGTCGATATAATTTCCACAATAAATTCCCCGTGACCTCCATGAGCCTATTAACGCTCTCATTATCATTGAAAAAATCCACGGGGACTGGGACAGGCCAAACAGGAGAACCGTATAATGAAACCACTTTTTTCCCACCTGAAACCCCAAAAAACGCTGGGCCCAATCGTCCATCAATACATAATGGTACCCATCCCTCAGGTCGAACACAATCACCCACCAATTCCTCCCAATTGTCCTGAGAAACCCCCCAGTCCTTCGAAACGAACCGTTTTTTCTGGCAACACCTGATTCAACCGTTTCAAATCTATTACCATACAATATTTCTTCAGACCCACTTTCGGCACCAAAAACACTGGGCTCACCTCCAATAACACTTCTGGTCTCTCTTCTCCCGCGTGTACCAACTTTATTGCCCCCGCCCTCAACAACCTTTCCAACTCCCTCTCTACCCACTTCAGCTTGTCCTCCGAAAATTTGACCTGTTTCGGTACTTTTTGTTGCGCTAACGATCTCACACTCCTTGGAAACAGCGGTATCCTATTCTCCAACCACACCACCACTATTGCCGCAGGTTTTACAATTTTCTTCCAATACTTTACTAACGATTCCAAGTGGATCCTTCCCACAACCTTCTTCTCTCGATTCTCCTCCTTCTGCACATAGTCAGCTTCTTTCACCTCCTGAATCTGTCTTCCGAAAGGGCTGCCCTGACTTCTTCTGAGGACAATCCCAGGCTATGGCCCCTTTCTTCGCAAATAAAACACACAATTCCTGGATTCCTACCCTGCCTATAAAACCTATTGTTACCATACGGTCTAGAACTCCCTTGAGTTCAAAACGACTGTTGATACGGGCTCTGATTAGGTAGATTAGGTACCATGTTACCATATACAGGAGCTACATTCGGAACAAAGGTCGATTGTACCGGCTGGAACGGAACCATATTCGGTGTTAACCCCGACTGCACCGGCTGGAACTGCTGCTGCACTGGTTGTTGAAGTACCGGCCATTGCAGTGGTTGATTCATAGTCACGTTTCCAAATCCTACCGGTACGCTAGTCATTGTAACCCCCGAAGCTCCTGCGCTACTTCCTACTTTCGGTCGCTTATTCTTTGCCAGCTGCCTAGCACTAACCAACTTATCCTGAAAATATGCATCCATAGGACTTTCGTCTGACGAATCTCGAATTTCTGATGCCACACCCCATCCTTCCCTTTTGGCTACCCTCAACATAAACGCTCTAGTCGCAACAACTTCCTGTGCCTTCACTACTCCCTCCCAATTTTTACTAATTACCGCATTGTCCAAATACTTCCCTACTCTACACTACTCATCATACTCAAATTGATCCCTTGGCTTATTTATCTTTTCTTTCGGCCAATACTTATTCTCATCCACGCTCTGAACCGGTTGTATATACTTCCTAATATCACTAACCACTTTCTCCATTGTTGCTTGAACCGTCTTCTCTAACAACCTCTCAAATGCTATATATTGCCAATCTGGGGTTGAAAACCCCCGTACTCCCACACTTCCGTCATTCAATTCTGACTTCCTGTCAAAACTCCTTTCACGCCCTCCCAAATCCAACTCAGCCTCAGTTCTTCCTTCCTGCATATTTCTACTCCAACAATTTTCTTCCTCCTTACCCTTTCCCTTTGCTTTATTAACAATTCTTCCAGCCATTCTCTCTACTAACTCCTTTTTTGTACCTACTTCAGCCAACCCTTCGCCTTACACAACATCTTTAATTATTCCAACGAAAGTTGATCCATACTAATCTTTAACGCTTGTAGCGATACCTTCTCTAAATCACCATCCAAACTACTACTATAGGTAGTGAAGATGGTAACATTTCCTGTAAGTCGCTATTGTTATTCATTGAATCCATTATTATATCTTGACCTTTTAACCTTTTGACCACATGCATAACGACGAAGCTAGACTTGTGTCGAGCTAGCAGCAAAGACAAAAGAGGGAGAACAAACTTACACTCTTCCCCTCTTAAATAACATTCCCATGACCTCATAACTTCGTCGTCAACTCAATTCCTCCTACAATACATCATACCTACAAAATCACTCATTCATTCAACTACCATACCTGTTAAACAATACCTCATTCAACTACCATACCTGTTAAACAATACCTCATTCAACTACCATACCTGTTAAACAATACCACATACTTACCAACCGCTTATGTCACACACTTACCCACACCCATCAGTCGATCATCTGATGTCATGGGTGTGGGTTGTGATCTCGTGACAAATGGATGCCTCGTGACTTCGTTCACGGTATCTCATTTTGACAAATTTTACTTTTTTTGATATACCTGTATATATATGATATAAATCTTATCAGAAATGGAATTTTGTCTGTCCGCACGCGTGTCTATATTTGTGCTTTAATGTTACCAACATATGCATATTAATGCGTTTGTGTAATATATAATGCTATGCATTAGCCTAGTAATATACAATATGCAATCAAAAAACAAACATGGTAAGTTTAAATCAAAATTATATGTGGTATCATAGAAAATTCTATTATAACAGATTTTTAGGTGATTGTCGATTGATAAATTAACATACGTATTTTATATAAAAGTTTATATATAAAGCTTGGTCACACTTTTTTAGATGCTGTTACGGTGAGAATTGTACGTCCCTTAGTTCTACGATACTCGCCAGAGGCGTGACTTGGTGATTTATCCCGATTTAGAATAAACGTGACTTGAAATTCAATATAGTCAAAGTTTATTATATGCTTTATTGGACTTAATGATATGATAATCTGAAGATTCTCTATCACAGAAGAACTAAAACAACCTCCTTTTTATACTATACAAATTATTATGGGAATCGCTAATCTAACATTATAGAACATTATGGAAACTACGAACTAAATCATACGATATCCTATCTACGACACTATCATATTGTGTGTAGATTGTATTGTTTCTAAATCATTCCACTGAGGCTAAGCCACATAATCGATTATGCACGATTAATTATATGCAGAATCGGTTCATATAAAATGTGGCGCAGTGTACTATCCGATATTTGGAAGGTCACGTTTACCCCGTGGCAATGCACAGGTTGCAAATTTTTTTTTCTACCGGAAATTTCAATATAAATTGATTTTTCTTATTACGACTATAAAGTTATAGAATCTTTTTTTAAGTACTTACGGGAGATTTTTTCCTTAAACTGATTTTAATCGTATATTTTACTTGGCTTGCTGAGTGAATTTTTAAATGAATTGGCAACTTTTATTTTATTAAAATGAAATTTCATTCTATAGTTTAGTTCTTTGAAACTTCCTATTAATATTCTCAAAATTCACTTTGGAATTATGTACCGTTAAAGCGGTACATCTAATTAAATCCAAGAAATATGGATATATATAAGTCAAAATTTCATTTAAAAACGCACGTCTTAAAAAACAGCAAAAATGGCTCAAAAAAAAGGTAATTGAAGGGGCATTTGCATCAATTGAAGGGGTATTGACATCAATTGAAGGGGTATTGGCATCAATTGAAGAGACATCTGTATCAAACAATGGTTTCCTTAAAGAATTGAAGAATTCTGGTAAATGATGAATTATCAATATATAACTTTATCATTTTATTAAAATTCAGATATATTTTATTGTTATTCACCAGCAACAAGTGGAAGGTTTTTTTAACAAATTAGATCTAAAAACGCATACCAATATGTTACTATTATCGAAGCTTCGTTTGTCCTCAAGTCGAAAATTTATTGGAAAGGCTGAAAAAAATGCAAGCGAATTGGCAAAAAACACCACTTCTAGACTAAATTTGTAGCAATTTAGGCCTGATATTGCTTCAAATATTTTCAATAATTTATTAAATTTTATTATTATTATTATTATTATTATTAAACCCCAGGATAGCAATTATCCGGGGACGTCATTGATGCTCTTAATTTATTAAATTAAATGTTATTTACATCAATATTTAATTATATTTTATGTACATATAAATAAATTCAGAAATTAATCGGTGATCATAGTTATACAAAAACTTTGAAAAATCTTCGATAATAGATTTTTATATGATACCATACATAGCTTTGATTTACATAGTGCGCCGCACACCCCAATAGTAAGTTGTACAAATTGCATAATGGCACTTTATAATTGGTTCTTATTATTTTTTGGTAAAGATAACATAGTTAAAACCTCCATTGATTGTCACCGCCGGTGACACGGCGACAGTCGCATTGGCCAATCACATCATGTAATGGAATCAAAACAAATGCTAAAATTAATTATTGTTAGGGTAAAGGGTTAGGTTTGAGCTAGTGTCTGAGTTAGGGCATAGCATATAGTAAAATTTAGCAAAGAATTTTTTTTTTAATTAGAAACTAAATATGGATTTTTAGGCGAATTTTTGAGTTACAGTTGAACCTCCCAAAACTGATCCTGTCAAAACTGATAACCTGTAATAACTGATAAAATATTAAGCCACCATGTCTGTTCCATAAGTCAAACCTGATAACCTGCTATTCCTGATAACTGATACTTAAAAATCAAATATCTATAAGATATCAGATTTGACAGGTAAAATAAATGATTTGATTGGCTTAAATTACATTTTGTGTAACCAATTATATAAATTTAGCCAATCATATTGTTTATAGTTATATAACTAGTAGATTATTAGTATTTCAAACTGACAACCTCTCAAAACTGATACAAAAGCTGGCCACTATGCATATCGGTTTAAAGAGGTTCAACTGTATCATGAAGTTTTGAAATTTTCATTGTTTTTCTTGTTTTCGTGTTACACCTGATCCTGTGACGTGATTGCAATTACAATGTCACCCAACCTCCATAAATGCACTTAGATAAAAATAAGAAATATTACTTTATGAAAGCCTAGTATATATGTTTGTCATTTTCAACTTATGTCTTTTCGAAATTGACGTATATAGCTTACGGTATTGCTCTTGTATGTTATAGTTTATTTATTCATACATTGGTTGTCTATTGACTTAGGTTGTTCTCAAGCACCTACCTCTATGATTCATAAAGTGATCTGATTGGCTAGAAATAACAACTACCTTTTTTTTAATAGAGTTGCGCTGATTGGCTAAAAATCACCATTGATGGAGTAATCAGGAAGATTGCTCAACACATATTTCTTTCTTTTTATTTCAGTACTCTTTTTTTACTTCAGTACTCTTTTATATTATAGATCTTCAGCACCGGCGACAAAGAATTACTACGTTACTATTTATATTAGAAACACTTATATCCAACCAAAGACATTCGAATATTCAAACACCAAGAACAAACATCTATTACTTTACGGTCTCTAATTATGTAATATTGAATTCGGCTATTTCACTTGCTTTTTCTTTGCCAATACAAGAACACAGCGTCAACAAAGACCCAAAACTGGAGGGTTTTGGACACATGTTTTTCCATTTTTAGTAGATGGTGAAGGCTATAATACCTTTCAGCGGCATTTTCGTATCAACCTAGCCACTTTTCGTGCTATTGTGGCTTGTTTAGAAACTCACCCGGTTTTTATATCAAATGCACCTAATGCAACACCTATATGGAAACAGATTGCAATTGTATTGTGGTGGTTGGCAAATGGTGTGAGGATACGAATGCTGGAGCAATCACTAGGTGTAAGCCAAGGGTCTGTGAGTCATTTTACAGATCGATTTTTAAAGGCGTTACTAGATTTGGAAAAAGATCGAATTGTATGGCCACAAGGATCACGTTTATTAACAGTAACAAGAGGGTTTGAAAATAGTGATACTGAATTTGGAAAACCTAAATTACCTAATGTGATAGGTGCAATGGACGGAACCCATATACCTATTCACGCACCTTCTGAAAATGGTGCACGTTACGTTAATCGTAAAAATTTTCATTCAATAAATCTTTTAGCAGTTGTTGATCACCAAGGGAGTTTTACATATTTACATGCCGGGGAAGCAGGCTAGTAAATAATTTTTATTATTTTTTTAAATATAAGATACTTATTGATTTTTTTTAATATAGGAAGCGTACATAATGCTCGCATATTCTATCTTTCTTCTCTTCATCATGAAATTTCATTAAATGCTGAACTTTGGGTTCCGGGTGGTACATATATTATCGCTGATACAGCGTATCCTCTTCGAACGTATTTGATGAAAGCATACCCGGATCATTACACATTAACACAACGAAAAAAACGTTTCAATAAGGTTTTATCATCAATGAGAATGGTCATCGAACGTGCATTTGGATGCTTAAAAGGAAGATGGAGGATTTTATTAAAAGAATTATATTGTATTGACATGGAACGAATTATTAAAATAATACATGCATGTTGCATATTACATAATTTCTGTATTGATATGGGAGATTTGTATTCTCTAGATGATGAATTAGATAACGATATGACTAGCAATGAAAATAATGTAAACGAATCTGTATTAATAGATGAAACAAGAGAAGAAATGGCGGGTACTCAAAAGAGAGAATATTTGGCGGATCTTCTCATGAATTTATATTAAACAAGCTTTATTAATATTTAATGCAAATTATTATATAGTAATACATTATAGCATGTTACATTATTCAAAATTTTAATAGAAATTGCTTAAAAATATCCATCTGTTCATCGTGGTGTTTTGCTGCATTTCTGAAGCATGCAAATACTGATCTCTAATAATTTCCGTAATTACTTCTGTTTGCTCTTTAATAAGACCTTGAATCTTTTCGATATTTGATTTATCTTCACTACGTGTGCTTTTCCGTTTTTTGGTTTCATTCTATATAAATTAATTGTAAATATCTGATTACATTAAAAAAAATAAATAAAAAAATAACTTTTACATCATCGTCATCTTGATCTTTAGTGCTCTCTTGCACTTTACGTTTAATTCCGCAAATTTGAGTCGCTTGTAATAGGCGCTGTTACACTTGGATCTCTTCTTAAATATATATCCATATCATCAAAAAATTCCCAGTCGTTTTGAATAGCCTCTTCTCCGGTAGATGCAATTCTATCTTTAATATCACGGTATTTTTGAAGAAGTGCATCCCATTTTTGCTGAATTGATGCCTTTGTGCGCTCTTTTAAGACTAAACTTGCAGTATCTGAGGTCTGTATATTTGAAGTAATCATATCCCAAATGCGACCCTTTTCTCTTGGGTCTCTTACATTTTTTAACATTTCTTGATGACTTCCCAATTCATCAATAAGCATACGAGTTTCCGAAGATGTCCATCGATTAGCTGATCTACTAGATGTATTAGATGTAATAAAAGTAGATGTTGAATTATAAGGAGCAGCAGAAATGGAAGTAGATGTTAAATTATAAGGAGCAGTAGAAATGGAAGTTGTTGAATTATAAGGCGCAGTAGAAGATGTTAAATCATAAGGAGCAGTAGAAATAGAAGATGTTGAATTATAAGGAGCAATAGAAACGGAAGAAGATGTTGAATTATAAGGAGCAGTAGAAACGGAAGAAGATGTTGGGTTAATAGCAATAGGGCTAAAAAGCGAAGAATTTTCTTGATCACGTGAAATATTAAAAGAACGCTGCAATAATTGAATATATAAAAAGTTATTTTTATATTTATAATATTCATATTACAATAAAAAACAATTTTCACCAATTCATTATATTTTGATGTTATTTCGTTTAAAGAATCCGTTTGAAGTTGTGTGGTTAAAAACTGCCGTTGTTGTGACGAAAAATTGTTTGTTAAATTCGTTAAAGGAGTAGGATGAATAACTGGAGTCAAAGGTTCAGAAGATAAAGGGTTATTCACTAAGGGTTTTGGAGCTAAAGGCTTAGGCGCTAACATTTTGGAAGCTGAAGTTTTAGGAGCTAATGGAGTAATCGCTTTTTTTCTTTTTGTCATTTTAACGATAGTGTTGTAATGATAGCAATTTAACGATAATAAGATAGAGAATGCTCAAGCACTGATCGCAATCACTATTTCAATTGATCTTAGTGCTTATGCGTCATCTCAATCACTATGCAATCACATAGAGGTAGGTGCTTGAGAACAACCTAAGTGGCTAGCGGGCTTAAATCACTATGTGTGTGTAAGCTAGTTACGTGATTTGTATTTTTTTTTTCTTTTTTAAACTAATCTTTACTTTGGCACTATCATTTGTATCATTTTAGGCTTTATCTTAGTCAGTTTAGACTTTTGCTATTTTATAAGTAAAATCAATCATACATTTTTTTTAGATATATATTCATATAACTATATATCGTATGAGTCTGACGTAACAGCTCATGTGTCGCTCTTTACTAATGATTTGAACTTTTCTTATTTTCACTTGTTCGTAAAATTCTTAATTATCCCAACTATTTTTTCTCTTTTTAAATATCGAGCAACAATTCAAATGTTTTTATTTGTTGCAACCATGAAAAAAAAACTTTGAAACCAGTTTCGATAAAAAAAAAAAAGTCTTTAACATGCAGAACCAATTCGATGAACTATTTTATTAAACATATTTATTTATTTTTTTTTTTTTGAAACTTTTAAGCAGCATCACAAGGAAAGAAAAAATAGGTTCGAATTTGAATTCAAGATTATAAGAACTTTAAAAATATTTCCCGACCCTTAATTCTTCACCTAACAATGAAAAAAAATTTTAAAAATCTCCCAGTTATGAGAATTTTAAAAATTATCAAATATAGACTTCGCCAGCTATGAACATTTTAAAATAATCTAACTGAATATAGTCTTTGCACGATTATAAAAACTTAAAAATCGTTCAACCAATATAGTCTTCTCCCAATTAAAAAAAATTTGAAATAACCTGACTAAATAAAGTTTTTTTTACCAAACTACTGTATGAGAATTTTAAAATATTTGACTGAAATATAGTATGAGAATCTTAAAAATAACCCGACAAAATATAGCCTTCGCTCTGCTATCAACAAACCAGAGTATTTACCCATTGTAAGAATTTTAAAAAACTATCAACTATGAGAATTTTAAAACAATCTGACTAAAATGTTAGTCTTTATTTAACGAAAGTTAAGCTAAATTCAGTTTTGCTTTTAATGAAATATAGTTCATTCGCACGGGTATATATTTTCATATATACCCGTGCGAATAAGCTTTCAAACAAAGCACGGGTTGTAACATAAGACCAGTCGATAAATAAACATTTATTATTGAGAGATTTATGAAAAAAACTCTATTATACTTATTAATAGATTTAGAAAAACTTTATTATAATCATTGACAAAATTTAAAAAAAAAAAAACTTTATGATAAATATTGAACAAATTTCGAAAAAAAAAATTTTATTATTGATAATAATTTTCTAATGTAATAACAATGTTTTCTAATATTTGTTCTAATATCTTTGAAAATCTTTCTAAGCTTTTTATACACATTTCTATCTTTAGACTGTCCTTCAAAATCATCAGATTCTGAATCCTCTTCGTCACTAATACTAGGATCGTAAGTATAGTGAAATATTCAAAGAGGATAAAGTGGCATTCCTGTGTAAAGCATTAGCGACTTCTCTTAGAACATTTTCAAAATCAATTTGGAAACAGAAAAGCCAATGCTTTTAAGGATGAATTGCCACAAAGTCCCCGTGCTAATGCTTTACCATCACCTTTACATTTCACCGACAATTTCATTTTACCGACAGTTTGTTTTACCGAAGCTCACAATTTTATTTTTAAACAGCACACTAAATTTAGCCCTAATTTTACCTAATTCTACCCTGACCCTAACGACAATGACCAGAATTACTTTGTCGGTGAAATGAGCTTCGGTGAAATAAACCGTCGGTAAAATGAACTTGTCGGTGAATAATTGTCGATGAAGTGATTGTCGATTAATTGATTGCCACCCTTATAAAGGTGATGTCTAAAGATGTGAGGGCCAAATTGTTACAAAATGACACCTCTAATCTCTCTATAACATCAAGACCAAAATTGTTATTAAAAAGATCTAAAGACTTAAGGCCAGTGTTATAACAAAGTGCATTCACTAATGTTTTTCCTCCTTCAGCATAAAGTCTATTATTTCAAAGATTTAAAGATATAAGTGTAGTGTTTTGGGCAAGTGCCTCTGCCAACTCTTTTCCACCTTCATCCTCAAGTCCATTTGTAGAAATGTTTAGGTTTGTAAGAGTTGTATTTTTACAAAGGGCTACTGTCAATTCCTTACCTACTTTAGCATTAAGCGAATTATAATCAAGATTTAAAAATGTGAGTGTTGTGTTTTTACAAAGAGCTTCTGCCAATGCCATTCCACCTTCAGAACAAATTTTGTTATCACTTAGCTCTAAGGAAGCGATAGTTGTGTTTTTACAAAGAACTTTTGCAGAAGCTTTTCCTCCTTCAATACAACAATGATTATAATTAAAGATTTAAAAAAGTCAGAGAAGTATTTTTACAAAGCGCAGCTGCCAATAACTTCATTCCTTCAACACAAAGTCGATTCAATCTAAATTTTAAATAGGTCCGTGAGGTATTCTCACAAAGTGTGAATCTGCCAATAATTTTGCTCCTTCAACATCAATCAGATTATTTTCAAGATTCAAAGATGTAAATGTAGTATTTTTGCAAAGAGCTAATGCAATTGCTTTTCCTCCTTCAACATCAATCAGATTATTTTCAAGAATCAAAGAGGTAAGTGTAGTATTTTTACAAAGAGCCAATGCAATTGCTTTTCCTTCCTCAACTCCAGCGTTAATAGTACCAAGATCTAATGAAGTCAAAGATGTATTTTTACAAAGAGCTTAAATACAAGCATTTTTATACTTTCAACTCCAAAACAATTATCATGAAGGTCCAAAGATGTTAAAGTGGAGTTTTTAAAAAGAACATTTGCCAATGCCTTCACATCTTCATCGCCAAGATCACAATCATGAAATTGTCTATATACTAACAGCTATAACATACCATGGCACAGTTTTATGTATCTGTGCTCACGTAACTCCCTGTTGATAGTTGCTCTCTTAGCCTTGATTTCCAAGAGGTATTCGTGGGCTAACAACATAAACTATGAACTACAAGAATCACATAAAAAATTAGTAATTATCAGATAATATAGACAGCAAAAATTCTGAATTTATAATAAATGGAAAAATTTAGAAATTAATCATCTAAATCTTTAGTGGAATGTAAAATTTTTTAGTATTTGCTAATATATTCAATATTTTTTTTTATTAATATCATGGTTTTTTTTCTATTGAGGAGCAATTTTGCACTTGCACTTGCATTTGTATTTGCACTGCACTTTCATTGTTCTTGAACTTAAAGACCATTTTACAAAATGTTTTCAAATTTGTGAAACAATTGATTGACTTTTATGGCTCAATTAGATCAAATTTGGAAAATTTACGTTTCATGGTTTTAAGAAAGTTAATAATCATTGCTATGCCAATAAAGAGCTAAGTCGCATGTTTGTTGTACCATTGTATTATTATTAAAATATTACAGCAATATAGCATTACGTCATTACAGAATTATGGCATTACGGCATTATGGCATTACGACATTATGGCATTATGGCATTATAGCACATAATATTTACAGCAATTAGGTTTTGTGCCGTAATTAATTCTACCATATGGTAGAATGCTGTAATGCTGTAATTCATTAATTTACTAACTGCGTGTATTACAAACCTTGTAAGTTTCATAACAAAATTTTTTACAGTAATTTTCCAATACAAACTAACTATATACTTTCTGCAATTACAATAGTCATTAAGTTTTGCACCATTTTTTACAGCAAGCATGATACTGTAGTAATTTCAATACAAAAGCTAATTCAATCTCAACTGCATAATGTGCACCACAATTGCTAGTTTGTAAAAAAAACTTACTACAGCAAAATTGTTTACAGTAAATCTAGTATTGTAGAATTCACAACTGCAATTCCATATCTTGATAGCAAATTTCATAGCAAAATTTTCAAATAAATTATGATAGAATTTACAACTATTATTCAAAAACAAACTCACTTTAATCGCATACTGTGTATCACCATAAATGCACAAACTCTATTGTAAAATGCCGTAGATTTCCGGCCCGATTTTACAACAGTCAATTCTCCGCTTTTTTATATTCTTTACATACGCAATATAAATATTTCAATAGTTTAATAATATTACTTCCGACTGTCATTTCTAAGTTCCATTTAGGAAAAAATTGCCAAAAAAAGCAGATTACATCCCGGAAATTTTGTGCCCTGATTGTAATAAATTTTTGCCATACAATAAGTTATGATAGAAATAGTGACTTAATTTCAATACATATAGTATGTTACCGCATTATAAAATAAATTAACACATATTATGTCATCGTAAGGCTTTATAATAAATTTTTACAGTAATCAAATAGAATTATGACAATCTTAATACAATCTAACTCATAGTTAGCTAATACGGTAAAGTTATTGCTGGTGATATGGTAAAAATTATAAGAATTAAAAAAATATAAAGAATCTTTAAATAAAGGGTTTTAAATTCATCTAAGAATGCCCGAACTTTGTTACTTCTGATGAATAAGCTCGAGTAAATAATTCTTTAGCAAACATGGAAAAATTTTTATTTACAAGAATACATCTACAGCATTAAGTAGTTACAAAAAAAAAAAAAATTACACTAATTTACTATAGACTACCTACACTAAATTCTATCTAATATTTTGATACACAAAAATTAATTATATTTTGCATAACTCACTGCATTTTCTCGACGCATTTCTTTATCTATAGAAACCAATTAACATTGTTATTTGTAAAATTTCATTCCTGATATTTTTAATTAGTCAATTTAAACACTAATTTTTGCGTTTTTCACTTTTTTCTCTTTCGTACGTGTTTGGATTTTATGTCGGACTGATCCGGAATAGTTAAAATTTGCACTCTCCAATTGGTATTATCCGTGTAAATAAGTTGATGGACTCTAGGGTCTTATAATGTTAGTGACGCGCCTCAGGTTTTTTTATACAGAAAGCTATTATGTGATCTTGTGAATTTCAATGACATTTAATTAATATTTTATTGTTCAAACTTTCAAAAAGTAAACTAATAAAGGATCAATAATAATTGTTTAATTAGTACTTTATTATGTTTATTGTTAAAAAATTTTCGTAAAGATAGTAAAATCCTTTTGTAAACTAATAAATTATCAATAAAGTGAATGCAGTGTTTCTGTTTGTTATTGGCATCAGTTCTATTTGGTAATTATCTTTTATGTACGTCAGCTGATAACCATCCTTATTCTTTGCTAATTCTAATTGAAAGTTTAATATTTTAACAGTTGTTACATTTTTTGTAGAAAAAATTGCTATGATATGTCACATGAGTTACGGTGATCCATGGTAATAATGACGATCGAAGTAACCTTGCAAAACAATGATCGATAGCAAAGTATAGAGTATAGAGTTAAATAAACTATGTAATTAGTAATAGCGACATTGTTATAGTGACAGTTGGTTGTATAACATAATGATATAGTATGTAAGGGTATAAATAATAGCTTTAAAGATAGAAGAATAGTTAGTCTCTTTGTTACTTTCACGCAAGGGCATTTAATAAAGCAAATAAAATACTTAATCTTTCGTAATAAAAGAAATAAAAAAACGAGTGTTCTATCGAGACAGATTTCGGTGTCTATATCGCTTAACCCCGTGACATGATAGATTTGCTTAAGAATATACTGAGATTTGTTAATAAATATTGTAACACTCAATTATTAAGATAGATTAAGATGAGGACCTCAATCAGCGTTCGAATAGTTTTATCAATTCTAGCATAATAGTGTAATCAATACATAAAAAATTAAAAATGCTTGAGAAATAGCTCTATTTACTCTAGTAATGTAAAGTTTTGATGATAAGTGTCGCAAGATAGTTTTGTAAAATAAGTTTTGTCGACCAGATTATTAACTTACTAGTCATTCTATTATTCAAATTTTTTTTGTTAACATAATATATACACTGATTAGACCTATTTGACATATAAAAAAAGCGTCATCATTGTCTAATAACAACCCTGAAACTACACATGCCATACCGAAAAATGTGTACCATGTTGATGTTCCATAGAAAATTTTATTTTAATGATAACATATAGTTGCCATGGTGCACTGATCTGATTACATCTTTCGGAAGTCCGTGTTTCCTTTACAGTAATCAAAAATTACTAAATGTTTCGATCTATTAATTTACCATACTTAAAGTTGTGCCTATCTGAAACTTCTACCCATTTTGTCTATTCTATTGCAATTTTTTGCACAAATACCATCAAGTGCCTTCTCTACCTTCTCAACTTTGAATATACCTATGCCATTTCTGATAGAGAATTGTTAATTCAAATTACCACTTTCTGTAGATTTCAGATACCATTAGAGCACTGTATATGCTATTTTCGATAGCATAATTATCTATTAAAATTGTCACCTATGAATTTTCGAATATTAATCACTTTTCAAATACATTTTTTTTTAGTAGATAGCCGATTCTAAGCTCATTTTATCCATTCTAATTGCCACTTTTACTGATCTCATTTACTCTTCAATTGCCTCTTTTTTTATTCTTGGCTGTGAATATGCTTTTTATGTAACAAATTCCAAATTCATTTTGTCTACTCAAATTGTCACCTTTTGCAGATTTGTGATATGAGGTAGAATTCTCTAACCTTTTAAATGTCCGCAACTTTAGTTAATAGAAGTCAAAAATATGTCTCAGTAGGATCAGACAAATGGTTTAGACGATATTTTAATGGGTTTGAAGATAATATAATGGGTTTTGAGGGCATATTATATCCTTCTTAGATTTTATTCATGTGATATTAGGAAAACTAAAAAAAATTCATTTATATTTGGGTTTAGGCTTAACCATAGGTTCGGAAGGGCAATTGTATATTAACATTGCATGAGGAATTTTTTTGTTAGGGTTCTAACAAAGCGAACATTTTTTTACGTACTTTGCTTCAATTTTTTGATTTGGTCCAATAAGTGCGAATTAATTTAGCAGGGATGTAATAAGCTTAGTCCCAATCGCAAATTTTTTGCCGATTTGTGGCAAATTTTCTTATTGAGGAAAAAGTGCGGTTATTACCAGTTAACGTTACACCTGATTTTGACTGATAGTTAAAGATCATGTGACAATAAAGTCGATCTTACGCCCGGCGTTGTTTAGACTGAACTTAGTGACTATTCAGGGCCCAATTGTCGCAATTTAGCCTATATGATTCTATTATAAAATATTTATAGTTTGGACAGCTT
Organism: Gigaspora rosea; assembly: GCA_003550325.1. Lineage (NCBI taxonomy): Eukaryota > Fungi > Glomeromycota > Glomeromycetes > Diversisporales > Gigasporaceae > Gigaspora > Gigaspora rosea. Next base: position 155,883 of record QKWP01000314.1, read on the forward strand.
AATACACTGACAATTGACACACAAAAAATTTCTGGTCCGCAGATAAAGGGATTTATTGAAATTAGCAATTAAAAATTAGCAATTAAAAAACAATTAGGTAATTAAAGAAAAAAAAATTAGAAATTTAAAAAAAACAATTAACTATTAAAAAAAAAACAATTAGAAATTAAAAAAAGAAATTAAAAAAATTAAAAATCACATGGTATTAATGCAAAATAAGTTACAATTGTCATTAAAATTCAAACAACTTTAAAATTTTTATTTTTCCCCCGCTGTTACCAATTTTTTTAAAGGAACGTTGCAATGATTATTAAAAATGTCCAAATATGGACCGAACCATTCATCGTCAAGTTGAAGAACTTGCAATGTATAGAGCAATATTTTTGCAAATTCTTCAACTCTTTATTGCAAGTTCTTCTTCTGGTATGTTGTTAATAGTGCACCACGATTGAAGCTTTTTTAAATTGCCAATAAGATCTCGAAGTTGTGCGGAAAACACAACCTTTTTGGCAAAAAAATATGTAATGTTAGGACAAAAAGTTTTTATTTCACTTAGAGAACTAATTCTTCCAAGCCCTCCCTGTCACTAAATTTAAGCCATCGTACGGACATGCCGCATTCCTGTAACGCCAAGGACATCTCTCGTGCGCCGATCTCGGGGGATTTAATGATTTCTAAAGTTCTGAGTTTATTATTTAACATTTGTGACAATTTTTTTACTGCACTAAACCTAATACGAAGTATTTCTAAATTTTTACAATGTTTCAATACTTCAAACTCTGCGCTATGATTATAATATTCTATTTCCACTTCTTTTATTGATTCTTTTTGACTTTCTAAAGCTGAAATTATGCCATTATATTCCATCGAGTTATTTCCAGTTAAGTAGAACCGCCTAAGTTGGTTTTGCATTTTTATGATGCGAGTTAGTGCACCATAAAATTGCGTTCCGCCACTAGATCGAATGTTTCTAAAATCTAAGGTCAAATGACTGATTGTCCTTGTATTCGTAAAAATATTTAAACATTCATGATTGGCTAACGCCAAATCAAGAGACAACCGCCATAATTTTGAAACAATTTCCCGATTTCGGTCTAGCATTGGAATGAACTCTTGATTTAATTTAAGGCCACGCAAAGTTGATTTTTACCCGCCGTCTCATTTTTTCAATTTTTTCTAATTTTTTTTTTTTTAGATTTCAATTGTGCCAATTGTTCGATTTTTGACATCTATTTTTTCTCACAACGTTAATAATTGAATGAATTCTAAGTGTGGCAAAAAATTTATTTCAATAATTATTTTCATCCGGTGTCTCCCGATGGAGACCTTACTTTCCCGTAATCGTCCGATAGGACTGACAGGAAAAATATGACTGCCAGCCCAATGTTTTGATTCCTTGTTGTGCAAAATGAAAAATTAGCCTTGTATAGCCTTAAATGTGAACATTATTTAATTAAAACTAAAAAAAAAAAATAAAAAAATAAAAAAAATCCGCCCGTCCGTCCCGAATTTTGAAATCCATGTAATGCAAAACGAAAAATCAACTTTGCGTGGCCTAAAGGGTTGGCGTAAAGTGAATTTCCTTAACGTTGGCCCATTTTCGATTATAAGTTTAAATAATATATTGCTGGCGGGGAGGATCGACCCCAACGGAAAATTGTTTTGCATAAAAAATGCTTGCATTTGGTCTAAACAGAATGATGGGTCAAAGACCTTTAAAAATTTCACGTAATCGAACATTTTCATTGAAAATTCTATCTTTATCCCACATTCTTCTAAAATTGATAGTTCTGTTTGGTCAAGTGATGAAAAATATTGAGAAATGTATTTATGCTTTTTAGTTTAATCTAGAGTTAATACCTCTATCCGTATATATTTTTTATATCCGGATATATAAATCCGGATAGAGGTGTTAACTCTAAATGGATCTTGCAAAAGAATAGGTATCGAAACTTTGCACCAATACCGGTCACAAGTGTGAATCTGAATAAGGAACGAGGTTCATCATTTAGGTTATTAATAATATTCGACATTAATTCGGGCATATAACCCCTAAATATTTTCGATGCCATGAGTTCAATAACCGTGTGGTTTTTAACTAAGTATATGGAGTTTTTTTTAGATTTTAGTGGTGTTTAAAAAGATCATGATAATTTACGTTATTGTAATAACAGGAAAGCATTTCTGTATTAAGGGTAAATAATGATCACATGAAATCAAGTGATCGACAAATCAGGCTGTAAACAACAAAGATTCAACCAATCAGAATTGGCGATTTTGGTGCGACCTAAGGAAATTTGGGGCCACCTGAGCATTTTTTTCCAATATACGAAGGTAGATTTTTTTTATATGAAATAGTTTTGAAATTTTACTATAACAAATACGAAAGTTGAATTATTTTGCCACAAAATTTTGGCTATAATTTTGAAAAGTTTTATTAGAAGCATATTTTTGCTTTCTATATAAAATTTTGTTGTACCCCGTAAATCATATAAAAATTGATCTACCCTTAAGTGGAGTAACTCTTTTCATCTGAGTGGAAGTTCCATCTTCATGACTTCATTTCTATTTGTATGATTTTCCTATATCAGGAACGTCATGCAACGATGAGTATGGCTTGGGATTCTATATCTTGCATTAAATGGGGCCTTTTGTCCAGTGACACATGATTTTTAATATTTTTCAATAGTTGGACATTGCGTGATCAAAGAAACATTCTATACTATTCGATAATATTGCATGCTAATGTTTTTGTCTGATATCGATTTAAAATAAAAATTATTATGTATGAACGGAGTGTACAAAGAGTATGGTTTCTGGGAACGGAGTATAAAGGCATGTTAAATGGCATGTGCGATTTCCTAGTGGAGCAATAAAAAATGCGGTAAAATTTCCCTTGACATATTGGTGTTTGCTATATTTAAATCGCACTAACTTATTAATTTGATTTCTTTGTTTCGAATTTTAACTAAAAACTTGTTAGAGCCTTTTGCCAAAGCATGATTGCATGTCATACAAGTCGAGAAATATTACATACCTAGTATTGGAGTTGGACTGGTACTTATTGATATGGAATCGCAATCGGGCTTCCCACGATTCTCATCACGAATATCATTCAAATCAAAAGTGTTGATCGATTTAGATATGACACATACCAAAGCGATTGTAAAAAAAGTTCATTATAGCTCTATATTACATAAATAATAAAGTAAATTGAAATTACCACGATACAGAATTAATAATTATTCGAGTTGACGTAAAGTCAACAGATCGAAAAGACGCTAAGCATGTTGATGCGCATCGTTGAACCATCAACCGGAACAAGTCCGGTCTGGATAATCAAAGGAGGTGAATGTCTTTCCACAAACAGTAATCACTAACTTGACAAAGGGCGGCAATAAGAATGAAGATAAATCTGTGGGAAATGCTTTCATATTAAGAAATTCATAATGAAAAAATAATATTCTTTTTATATGAATTAATATAATTATTATGACATATTAATACACAATATATTAGTAGTATAGCAAAAAATTAAATAACTCTTAGTTCTAATTTTTTATTAAATTTCGTAATATAATAGAGTTTAATAAATTTAATTGAAATAAAAATTGACCTAAGTTATTCTTAAATCGGAGAAAATTTAAGAATTACGTAATCAATTCAAAACCAGCGAAATAACACAGAACATAAATCACAAGAGCAACTTATGCATTTCACCTTGGCTGGTGTACCTCCTGAAGAGTTCAACGGTATTATTTCAGCTTTAGAGTGTCAGAAACAATCATTACGGGATGTTATTATAGAAGCTTTTGGTTATAGTGAAGAATTCAAAATGCTAATGAATTGTGAAAATTTAGAAATATCACGTATTAGATTTGCAAAATTGTGTTGTTTTTGAAAAGTCTGCCACATTGATACAACGATTAAAGCTTGAGTCATTAGATATGATTATTTTTGAACAATCGTTATTACTAGATGCCTTCTGTCCAAATATTGCTGTTCCAATTATCGAATTTCCACACAATTACTAGATCTTATTGGTAGCTTACAAAAACTTCAATTCCTCACGTTATCGGTTGATACATTATCGGTTGATGGAATGCCAAATGAAGTACGAGTTATTCACTTTGCAGAACTATTGCCATTAACACTGCAATATTTAAATTCTTGTTTAATTTCATTTATTGATATCTTGCTAAAAATTGCTACATTCCTTTAAAAAAACTGTTAATTGATGACCTAGATAGGGAAAAACTCAAAGCGCTAATCAAATTCTTTAATAAACGGAATAGATCTTTGAATTACATGGGCGTAAGCAATTATTCGGATTTGGGTTTGGATGAAGTTAGAAAAAACCGAAGAACACCTTAGATTGAATTATTCGTCTACAGCGCAAGAATATTGGAAGTGAAGGACTATTTTACAGTGGTACCATGTGAAGGCATTGTTGTTAATTGCTGATTTCTGTTAGTTTTTGACATGATTTTTTGTACAGTGATAATAAAATAGCGCATCAATTTAATATAATTTCTTTTAAAATTATCAAATATTTGAAAAATATTATAAATAATATAAGCGATTGCGTCCAAACATTAAATTGGCTAATGGATTGCAAAATTTAGATCATGCTTAATGGCATGGCGAAAATGTGATTACTACTTTTGTTATCAGATTTCGTCAAAATAGAGATAATGATTATATTATAAAGCCGGTTTTTTTTTTTCCACATTGCATTTTTAGTTAATTCGCACGACATTAAAAAAAAAAGAAATTTAATTTTAGCAAATTTACAATTTCTATTTCGAATTCTTCCTAAAACGCGAAATAAAAAAAAATATATCGACTTTGGCCTAATAATTACGTAATACCAGTACGATCACGTTTCTTGTGAAACATGAAATGTGTATAGGGATGGTTGGAATCGACTTTATGTGTGTCGCTTATGCTGATTTCCTCAGAATCCTTTTATGGTAAAAGCTATGATTCTCGTTTATCCTTTATTGGAAAGAAGTTAGGTTTTTAATTCGAATGATGTAATTTATTAGGTGTGTCAATATGATGACATAGTTACGTCGTTTTCTGTTGATCGTTATTTGAAAAATGGTATATGTATGTACACATATAGCATACGAAAAAATAAAACTTGCGATCAATAAATGTTTCTTGTGTAGCATGAAATGTGTATAGTCGTTTATCCTGTTTTTTGGAGATTATAGCAGATCAGTATGGTATAGGTGAGCAGATCCGTATAGTATAGGCCAAATTTTTAAATCTATACCATACCAATCAGCTATAATTCCTAACCCTAACCCGCTAATATATATTACACCGGATCAGTATAGAGTATATAGCAAAATATGTAGTGTATAATTGATAAAGTATGTATAGTAGAAATTGATAGCACGTATAGTTTGTAAAAAAAATTCTTTAAAAAATTTTATTTATAATCTATACCAACCCTAACATGAAAAAGGACAATATTATCGCTTACCCTAACCCTAACTATTAAAAGGGGATTACTTATAAAAGATAAATTTTACAAGTGTTGCTAAACATACACACTTTCGTAATTTTTTTTGCTTATATCTATACGTACATTACTTAGATATGAGTTTATACAACACATATTTCTGTAATACACAATAGATTTAAAAATTCGGCCTATACTATACGGATCTGCTCACCTATTGTTTTTTGGGTAATGATTTTCATTTATTCGTTTCCTTCATTATTCACATAAATGATTTTCGTTTAACGATTGCTTCAAAAACATCATGTTTTGCCAACACTCATTTCACTAACAAGCTTATTGTACAGATGATAAATTTATAGATAAGTTTGGTTCGTGAACAATATATTTTGTTAACAGCTCATTTTGCATTATATTTATTCATAAAAAAATGTTAAAATTTACGGATTTTGAGTTGAAAGACTAGACCACGCAAAGTTGATTTTTCGTTTTGCACTACATGGAATCTCTGAAAACATGGGTTGCTCGGTCTTTTTTTCTAATTTACTATAAATAAGTAGAATAATGTTCACGCTAAAGTTATACAAGATTAATTCTTCATTTTGCACAACGAGGAATCAAAAATTGGGCCAGCAGTCATATTTTTCCAGCAGTCCTATCAAACAATTATGGGAAATTAAAGGTCTTCATCGGGTGACATCAGATGAAAAATAGTGGAAAGAAACAAATTCCAAAAATCGAACAATTGGCACAATTGGGATCTAAAAAAAAAAAAAAAATTAAAAAATTAAAAAATGGGTCAGTGGGTAATACAAAACAAAAAATCAACTTTGTGTGGCCTTATTTGGAGCCATGGTGATTTGGTTGACTTTATGAAACCATATCTTCTATTGGTTATTTCTAAACGCAGGATTTTCTGTATTAATAATTATATATGATTGTTGAAATCGAATTACTATAATTATAATGAGATTATTTTTCCCTATTAAAGGTAAGACAATTTTGTTTTTTGTTTTGATTACAAAATCCATGGTTAGTCGTTTTTTTTTTTTTAATCCATACTAAATTAATAAACTCACATTCACATTTAAAGCCATGCAAAGTTATTTTTTGTTTTGCATAACATGAAATCAGAAAATTAGTTAAAATTTTTTTATCAGTTCTATTGAGTAATCCTGTAAAATAAGTAATTTATGAAATAAAATCATTAGTACAATTAGAACTTGAAAAAAAAGAAAAAATTTTTTTGAATATTGAAAAAATTGATTAGCAGGTAATGCAAAACAAAAAAAGTCAACATTACGTCCTAATATGTTTGGTTATTACATTTTTTTTTAACTGTTTTTCCCATGCCAAAGGCACGAGTTTTTGCTAGTTTAATGTAAATATTTTAAACAATAAATAAAAAATTAATGACTTAACCCTGATTTTAATTAATCTTCAAGACAAAATTTAAACAAAACAGAAATGTTAAACCACGTAAGTGAGAATAAAGCTAAAACTATAATAACAAAATTAACCCCAATAAAACCAACATCAAACAAAAAACGTTATCAAACAAAATAAACCAAAAATCAACAAATATCTTTACTTCATCGATAAAATAAAAGTTCAAATAAACGTCATAAATATAACAACCCAAAATAAAGATCGTACTGGTACTGCGCCGGGTCACACGCTGCGCAGCTACCCTAATGAATATAAATTTACATGATACAGCTTATTTTTAATTACTGTCAAATCTTGATATGATCACCAAGTGGGAAAACAAAAATTTGACGATTATATATGCTTTAACTATACAAAGGTTAAAATAAATCAATAATTTTATAATTATTAAAACTAAAAACAGCGTGATTATGTTAAGGTTTTGAATATCAAGAATGACTATAAAGATTTACATAATTCAAAAATTATTTCTATTTAAATTTCTGATATTATGTAATAAATGATTCATAGAACCTGGCACAGAATTTTTCATGTATTTGATTAGGTATATTCATTTTAACAATGATCTCAACAATCCATCGCAGAGAATCTAGGAACGATTATATACATGCTAAGTGAAACATAAGATAGTAATTTATTACAATAGTCTCAATATAATTAAAAAGACCCTGCAACACCTGCGGTGCACCTAAATCATATTATATCACAATGTTTAAATCAATCAGAATATATTATGATATATTATACTTTAAAATCATTCATACCTTGTTCTTCGAATATCTTTTTTTTATTTCATAGTATAATTCACAAAAAGATCATATAAATAAATTAATTGAAAAACAAAAAAACTATCAGACTGTTTCAGAAACAGTAGTTTAGTAATATTAAATCATTTTCCTGTTATTCTTTTATGAATTATTCTAATCATATAATCATTCAACTCATTTTACATTTGAAATCATAACTTCTGCTCCAGATTTTGCCTGATAACGTCGCGCAGTTACCCTATTATTCAAATCAATACACAAAAATTTCTCAACTTTTGTTGACCAGAGTAGAATGCTAATATTAAGACATTGGATAATTTTGACATCAGGTAGACTTTTTAAAAATTTTTGTTATTTTCAGAGCAAATATTAGCCTTCGTTAAAGCATGATCCTTTTTTTTTTTTTACTAAGGTTATAACATTAGTATTTGTGAATAAAATACATACTTAATTTTGCATATTCCTGGTAAGAGTTTTCCGGGGGATGTGAAAAGTCCGGTCTGGTCAAGCTTGGCTTTATTAAGTTGAATTTTACAATTGTTTTCATAAATTCTGGGATAAATTACCAATGACCGAATCGATTACTGGATTATGGATGGTAAAATTTTTATCAATTTTTTCCAGAAATAACCAGCTCTCCAAGACTCAAAGATGAAAGAACGGTATTATCGTAAAGTGCTTTAGCTAGCAATTTTCCACTTTCAGGACTATTTATATACCTAATGCTTAAGTATTCGAGTGTAGTGTTTGTAAAAAGAGCATCCGCTATCACCTTTACACCATCATAACCAAGTGCAAGTGAATCGAGACTAATGTTGTTAAAAAAATTGCATTATTAATTCATAAACAATATCTATTTTTTAATTTAGAATGCATATCTAGACTTTTGGTTTAAAGGTAAATTTTATTAATAAAGTACTTATTTTTATATTATGGTTTCAATTTTTTTATATATTGTATTATTATTATTTAGAAATCAGTGATCTAAATAAATTAACATCTCCAAGTAACCAACTTAAGCTCATGATGAAACATGCGATAAAATTAAATTTATATGGGATCCCAAAGAAAATTATTGAAAACAGCTAGAAGTGCTGAATGAAGAAAAGGATGGAGTAAAAAACATTTTTATCGCTAGTATGTAGCATATAAACTAAGAATTTATTTGCATTTCATAATTGTATAAATAACCTTTTTTCATTAATTACATGAATACTAGGAGGTGAGTGTGAACAAAATAATTGGAAAGATTTCATAATATAATAAAACAGTGCCTTAATCAGATACGTTCATAAATTATCAGAGGGTGAGCATAAGATTTATTAAATCAGTGATACATTACAATTCAACTAATAAATACTTAACTGATATGAAGTTTTAGATGGTGAGTGTAATTTCAAATAATATTTGTGATAAACATGGTATAATAAACAAAACATAATGCTCCTATGCGCTGTCAATTTCGATCTTCTTGAATAAAAAAAAAAAAATTAAATTAAAAATACAAAGTGACCATTAAACAAAAAGCAAATGCTACGGATTGTTGAAAATATTCTGCAAAGCATCAACTTCAGCAGTCCTTGTTGTTCCGTTTACTGACTTCAATTATAATATGCCACTAATTTTATGTTTTCATTGGTGTTGAATTGTTGTATTGAATGAAAGATTATTGACGGGAATAGCTGAAATTGTTGTCATATTGGTAAAAGCTAAGTGATGATAAGTATTGACTATTAATTTTTGAGCTTCCCGATTTTTTTTATTGATTATAAAAACATTAAGTACAAGAAGTAATATAATAATTCGTTGCTGATTATGATATGCTTGTGCGATCTTTTTGAAAATCAATTGATTGTAGATATAAAAAAAAGATGGTTTATTGTAAAAAGTTTGTTGATTTAAATGACAAGCTCATTTCAATATTTTTTATTAATAAAAATGTCATATTACGTAATAAGCTTTATCAAATTACGCATATTCATCTTTTTAACTTGTCTAATTTAAAATATTTTTCGTTAAATAAAGTTTATTTCCCGACACTTTTTTACCCATTAATTAAGGCGCTTGAGAACATCCTCAGAAAAAAAGAACTTAGCAATCAACAATAATGCTTTCCAATGGTAAAAATGTAATATAATCTTCCATTTCTTTTCTAATATTATCATTTAAATACGAATATGCAAATAAACCTACGTATTTCAATGTTCTTTTTCGTTTGCAGAATTCGATTATTGCTTTAGCATTGTTCTCTTCATGAAGGTTACTAATTATCAGTTTTTTTAAGGGTGCATTACAATGATTGAGCAAAATATAAATATATGGTTTTATCAGAATACCCCTCAAGTCAAGATATTGCAATGTTAACGGTAACCTTGCTGCAAACTGCTTAACTCGTAGTTCAAGTTCTTTTTCTCGTATATTATCACTGCATCGTAACGTTAAGAACTGAAGTTTTGGTAAATTACCAATAAGTTCTACGAGTTGTGTGGAAATCTCAACATTCGAAATGTTGAGATATATAAGATTTGAACCGAATGATTCAAATGCTTCTAGTAATGCTGGTTCTTTCAAGATTTCAATTGTTGTTGCAAATTTGAACCATTGTAATGATGATCCAAATTTTTCTAAAATTCGTACTATCGTCGATGCTTCAATTTTGAAATCAGTAATCTCTAAAGTGCTGATTTTACAATTTAATATATTCAACAGTTCCAAATAGTTGATATCATTCATACGAAGAATTTCTAAATTTTTACAATTGTTCAGTACCTTAAATTCTGTACTAGGAGCACAACGTTCAATTATAACTTCTTGTAAAGAGTTTTCTTGACTTTCTAAAGATGAAATTATGCCGTGGGATTTCTGATATTTATTTTCATATCCAAGTATTTTAAATCGTCTAAGTTGCTTTTGCGATTTAATAATACTTGTAAGAGCAGAGGAAGAAGATCGACAGGAAGAATCAAAGTCGAAACTCAAAACACTAATTTTTGTAGCATGTTTTGCCAAGTTTCTAATAAATCTATCATTGATTGATTGATCCAGAGATAAATCTTGAAGTCGTGAAAAAATTTCCTTACTTTGTTCTAATGTGTAATACCCCTCAAAATCAATTTCAATATCATAATCACAATAACCACGTAAATCTAATTTATACAAAGTGGCTCCTCTTTCAACAAATAATTTAATTATTAACGAATTCGTTACGCGATTTCTTATTTTTCTTTTTGATTCAGTATAAGCTGGATCTGGATCAAAATCTGAATCTAAATCTGAATCTGAATCTAAAACTGAGAGTTCAATCCAACCTTGAATATTTTTTTTTAAATGAAAAAAATTAAGAACCTTTAGAAATCTTGCATAATCAAATAATGGTTGTAAATTTGTTGCAAATAGTCCAAGATTTCTTAATTTGGATTTATCATCTTCGTCAAGAGATGAAATATATTTAGAAATGAGTCGTGGGTTTGGTTCAAACGAAAATGGATCTTGCCAAAGAATAGGAATCGATATTTCGCACCAATGTCGGCTCACGAGTGCACACGAGCATAAGGAATAAAATTCATTATTTAAATTCTTAAGAATATTTTCCATTAATTCAGGCATGTCGCCCATAAACATTTTCGACGCCATGAATTTTGTGATGAATTATGAATTAACAAGAAAAGATTTACTGTTACACGTACATAATGCGTATGTACATATTTATAATTTTAGGTAACCCACCCTAAAAATTGATTCTTACCCAGGAATTTTTGACCAACGAAATTTTGTAATCATCTTATTTATATCTTAATATAGTGACGTTCACGTATTATTAGTCAGAGTATAATTCTGTAATTATGACTAATAACAAAAATCTGCATATATGAAAAGTGGTTTTTGTTTTATTTTTTACAATTTTTGTGTATAGGTTATATGCGAAATATAATTTTAATACCCTAAAAAAATTTTTTTACATGGGACAGGCCATTTGTCATTGCAATCCAAAGGAAAATTTCGTCTATATTTATTTAATTAACTTTTGTCACAAGAAAAGGAAATTATTAAACAAGTTATTTAGGATAAGCGTATATATTACACATATCAAGTTTGCATTAATTCACTAGTAAGTAAAAGGCGTGTTATTAACTCAAACTGCGAAGTTGCCATATGATCATGTTCTAGTGTTAAATTATTATAACTAAAAATTTTTTTTCAAATAAATCAAGCCATTTATGAAAGCCACCGAATAATCATGAAATCTTTTAAAAGATGATTTTTATTCTGCATTCCAGGTATGCTCATCCTTACGTACCTGAATCTTAAACTAAAAAAATGCATCTAAAAATTTTAAAATTTCATATTATAAAATTCAGGCACAAAATTTTTCTAGGGATATAAGTGTTTTAAACAATGTTTTAAATCAGATTTTTTCGATCGAAAATGTGGGTAATTGTATGACGTACGTATGTACTTAAGAAATAATCTAACGACTGTGCCCAATCCGACATAGTAGTTTTAGTTTCAAATATCTACAATGCTCAAACTAATTTTTATTTGTTTATTAATTTATTTGTTTGTCGTCCTTAATTTTTACAATGATAATAAATACATTAAGTTTATACTTGGCCGTTCTTGGTTATGAACTTCGAATAACGATCGAAAATATTACGCTAAATAAAATTAGTCACACTATACATTGCCAATCATTAGATAAAAGAAATATAAAGTTCAAAGTTGTTTTTTTTATAGACAATAAAGTAATAAAGTAAAAAAAGGTATTATGACGCAGGAAAAAATTTATCATAACACATGACCATTAGCCCAAATCGAACGATTTTGGTACCATTCGATTCTTCTCATAAAGTCGAATCGAATGGTACTAAAAGTATTGATTCTAATCAGAGGGACATGAGATAATAATATTCAAATAATATGGAAGTTAAAAGGGATATTATGTCGCATCTTAATATCTTGAGAAATAAATGTCAATTGCCACATTTGGGATCTAAAAAAAAAATGTTTTTGAAAAATTAAAAAAAATAGGTCAGCGGGTAAACATACTGAAAAATCAAATTGGTGGGCCTAATAATAGTAGCGAGGACAGTAAAAGGCCGTGTCTAAGGAATTTATCAAATCGATAATTTTATTTACTTAAATTTACATTATAAAAGCTTATATATAAATTTACCTTTTTAATAAATTTCAATTTATAGATAAATGTCAATTTAGAAGCATTATGTTCGATTTTCCAAAGTTAGTTTCTCTACAGGCCATTTACCTGACATCACATAGGGTTAGTGATAGCTAATTGTCACCTTATATGATGTCGAATAGGAAAAATAACTTTTGGGAGAATTCTTGAATCGCACATTAGGCCATGCAAAGTTGATTTTTCGTTTTGCATTACATGGATTTCAAAATTCGGGACGGACGGACGGATTTTTTTTTAATTTACTGCAAATAATGTTCACATTTAAGGCTATACAAGGTTACAGCTGTTTTCATTATTTTTGGGACATCTGGTGAAAAATTGACCGAATGATTGTTTGGCCGATTCGATAAGTTAATGATTTCGGTGTGATCCATATAAAATAATTAATAAAAGCTATTTTTGTATGATAATAATCATTTTACGACAATAATGTGAGTGTGCTTAGTTTGTACGAAAATTTATCGAAAAAACTGTTCATGTCAACCAATAACCTTAACAATAAATGTAAAAAAGGAATCAATATAAATTAGACTTTTATAACAAATATATTACTCGAACAGGTGCCGCTATTAAAAAAGTTAAATATGGTCATGAATTTGTCGACTGGTTTAAAAATGAATCTCGGGTTAGGATTCCAAATAACCAAGATATTATTAATATTTGTCGAGAATGCATGAAGAATTATGATAAACGAGGAAATCAAAGTAAAAAATTTTATATGTTTATTTTCGTCTTCTACAAGACACGAAAATAATTAGAAATGAATAAATGCTTTCGAAAATGGATCTTGCCAAAGAATAAGAATCAAAAACTAGTTTAATTTTTTAAAACCGAAATTTTCATCTTCGACAAGAAATGAAAAATAATTAGAAATAAATAAATGCCTTCGTTTGAACGAAAATGGATCTTGCTAAAGAATAGGAATTGAAATTTAG
>QKWP01000314.1:177596-239189 GCA_003550325.1 Gigaspora rosea
TTTGATTTTTTTTATATATTTTTTTTTAATTTAAATTTTTTATTTTTTTTTATAAACGTTTTTTTTTAATATTTTATTTTATTTTCTTTTTAATCTTTAATTTTTTTTTATTTGTTGTAATTTTTATTTATTTATTTATTTATTTATTTAGTCTTTATATTTGTTATTTTTTTTTTTAATCGATTTAATTTTTTTATTTAATTTTAAATAATTCAGTATAATTTCATTATTTTATTTATTTATTTAAATATTTATTTATATTATTTTTTTTTATTTTTAGAAAAATAATTATCGTACCAAGATTGGAAGAATTACGACGAATAAAAGCTCTTATTTTATTGAATCTTTTCATTGGACTAAATAAACACACAAAAGGACAACCTAACCAAATAACACCAACTAACTTACCCTAACCTACCAACTAACTTACTCTAACCTACTAACTAACTTACTCTAATCCTCCTAACAACCAATTTACTCTAACCCTACAAGAAGCAACGATACCTCCAATCATTACAAATGGCCACCACAAATGCAATTCGAATAATGGCAGCACCATTTATAACTACGCATGAAATGACGACTACAGAAAGAAGTGGAAAAGTTAAATATAACAAATAAAAAAACAGAAGCAAATTAAGCGACGAAATCTACCCCAAATAACACGTCACCAACATAATTGCAGCGGCACGAAACTGAAACCAACGATTATAGAAAAAAGGTGGAGGAACAACAAAATTCATTCCAAAACAACACAAATCATACAATACCTACCACAACGGCAGCACAAAACCGAAATCAACAAAGGTAAAAAGTAAAGATTCAATAACAAAAAAAAACACTAGCGAAACTCCACCCAAAGGCAACTCACCTATAACGGTAACACAGCACCTATTACAACTCCAACCAAAGGCAACTCAATTATAGCGGTGACACAGCATCTATTACGATTCCAGTAATGACAACTCCATTGACGACGACTCCAGTAACGACAACTCCATTGACGACGACTCTATTAACGACGACTCCATTAACAACGACTCCATTAACAACAACTCCATTAATGATGACTCCATTAACGATGACTCCATTAATGATGACTCCAACTACGGCGAAATTAAACCATTAACCGTTATCTAAAAAAAAAGATGCCCAAAAAAAATTAGCCAAATATAACAAAAAAATAAAAATAAAAAAAAAATTATCTGGGTACACGAATATGATCATCACTAATATAGAGTAATGTGATGATCATCCGGAGTAGGGTCAGCGAGTCAGCGTTCACGTGACCCAGAAAATCTCACCTACATCCTGTATCTGTTGTACATGTAAGTGACTTGAGTAAATATGAAGTAATCAATAGTAACGTTCTGAGTATATACAGTACCGATGAGGTATGTTGGCAAATTAGCCTTGTTTCTTCTGCAAACCCAACATTCGTCCCCTTTGCACAACATAGTATTATGGGGTGACCTGTCAAGACAACATTCATGCAGGGTAAGGTGGGTGTGGTTTACAAGTTTGTCGTGTAATATGGCCTATTGAACGACAGTCATATATGTATGCAGTTTTTGTGGCCTGACGAGATGTTAGTCATATATGCAGTTTTTTCGTGACCTGTTGGGATAGCAGTCAAGTACATGCAAAAAATATATAGAAGAATCTAATCCTAAGAAAGCTGTGTAGGTTGCACAATAAGCAGAAGAATAACCCACCTGTGTTTATATAGTTAGAACACCAGAATGAAAGACAAAACCTGAAAATTACTTACCAGAAAAACTAGCCCAACCCGCAAAATTTTAATTATCTCCGAATATGACTAGTGATACAATAAAATCGTTCCAATGACTGCCATAACTAATTATAGCATATTCTTTAGGCTTAAGCCATAATATCATTAGGACATTATTGGGATTTCTATTGCATCACTAATAATATGATTATATAAGTTAGCATGATCTGTAATTAGAGTGTACAGTTATTTTTTTATTAGTTAGGATGTTATAAATTATTGCAATGGCAATATAACTGTTTTACATGTTTTACAATTGCATATCAGATTGATCAATTTTATTAATAAAATTATAATGTTCGATTATATTATTGCAAAAAAAAATACAATTTATATAAAACCTACTCTAATACTAACTGCTAACTTAATTACTCACCCTAACCCTAACCCTAACCTCTAACTTAATCACTTACCCTAACCCTAAACTAAATTTCAGACATTAATTGTGAAAATATTATAGCATGGCGCCATTTAATGAATGAAATAAACATTAAAAAATAGTATCTATCAACGACAAAATATTCGCTACTTTAATAAAGACAACAGACACCAGTAATGAAGTACACTGCTCCAATAATAATGATGCCAATAATGAAAATATTTATGACTCCAATAATGATGACACCAGAACAAGATTATTTTACTACTCTAATAATAATGACTCCTATAATGAAAAGTATTTAACTCCAATAATGACAAAACTATTGATGAAGATATTTTCAAATAGCAGCAGAAAAGCGATAAGTAATGATCAAAATAAAGAAAAAAAATGTTAGTTATTGTAAATGCGTTTACAACCAAAGAAACCACACTTCCACAAATACCTCAAGAACTGGAACAACAAAATCCACAATGCAATTAACCTAATTAGTATTGTCACTGGAAACCCACTAATGCAATAACAAAAAATTTTGCTTCAATAATGACGACACCAATGATGAAGATATTTTTAAATAGCCAGAAAAGTGATAAGTGATGATCAAAAAAAAGAAAAAAATGTTAGTTACTATAAAAGTGCTTATAAACCAAAAAAATCACACTTACCTGAATTCCCTAAGAACCAGAATAACAAAATCCATGATGCAATTACCCTAACCAATATTGTTACTGGAAACCCACTAGAATGTTTACACCCAAAAATTTTCTACCGAAAAATTAACAATATTGGGTCCCTAACTACAGCAACCCAACTTCAATAATTGTACTATTGACGAAATAAGAAGGCATAGCAACTCTAATTAAATTAGTAATTTCAAGATAACATGTACCAAAAGCAATGAAAACCACACTTGCATTTGCTCCAACTACTGCAATGCGAATCTAACGACAACAACTCCAACTACATCACCAGAAGTAATGACTCCGGTAATAACAATACCAGTAACAACGATGAAAACTGACAATTCTATTATCTAAAAGAAAGAAGGACTATTAGTTAACGAAAAATAATAGAACAACAAGAAAGCTGATTATCATAATCAATGATTATCAGTTTATATTTCCAAGTATTGTGTTATACAATCAATGCATATGTGAAAAAATATAAACAAGATAGCACTATAGTGCTATAGTACCAAAATGCTATAGCACTATAATAATATTCTCTTAAAATAAACTAAAGTATATTTATATGTATTGTCGCAAATTAAAATGAAATCAGATTAAAATGAAACTGGGAACCTCTCTTGCTCATCTTTAAAGCTTATAAGATACACATATACTTAGTATTGGCATTGGACATATGTCCATCTAATTTTAACATAATTGGACTGGACTGGACATTGGACATATGCTTGGACATAGTCCAGGTCCAATATGTCCAACTATTTACTAAACTTTTTAAAATTATTTATTATATAAGCTATAACAAAATTCTATTTAAATCTATATAATAAAATAATTTAAATTAATTATAAATTAGTATAAGTTGCAATAGAATTCTAAATAAACCTGAGCATTAAAAGAATTCTATTTGATCTATAACTTTAGAATTAACAAATATCATATAGTGCTTCAATTCTATTTTTGATAGATCATCTGGATTCTATCAAAGCCAGATTGAATTTGTATTAGACCTAACCCTAACCCTAACCCTAATACTAAAAAAACCCAAAAAATGACCCCTAAATAATTTTAAAATTTTGCTTAAAAAATAGAAAATTTTATTTTAATCTGATTTTATTTTAATCTGTTACATGTATTGTATGGTAATTTACGGATCACATCTCTAACTAATTGTATTTCATGCAATTAAATTAATGTTTCCAAGGTCAGTTTAGATAATCAATTCTCTTATTTGCATTTTTTTTGTATGTACAGTATTCAAGATAATATCTATTTATTTTATAAGGCTGTATTACAGGCTCTAATAAAATATATGAATGTCTTAAAATAAGTTAAAATGCATTCGGAACATAAAAGATCTTCAAATATGAATGAAATTAAAAGGAAAAAAATTTTCTTCATCACTAATATAATAATCATAAGTATAATTAATATTCAAGAGGATAAAGTCGTATTCCTGTGTAAATTATTAGTGACTTCTCTTAGAGCATTTTCAAAATCAATTTGGCAAACAGTAAAAGCCAATGCTTTTAAAAATGAATTGCTATAAAGTCCCTGCACTGATGCTTTACTATCACCTTAATAAAGGTGATGACCACTAATATCTAAAGATGTAAGAATTGAATTGTTACAAAGAGATACCACTAATTACTCTATAACATTGAAAATATTCTTATTAAAAATAATCTTTTAAAGTAAGATCAATCAATGTCTTTCCTAATCTCTGTTCTGATATCTTTCAATATATTTTTATCTCTTTATATGCAGTTAGTTCTTCAGAATTATCAGATTCATCAAATTCTGAATAATCTCTAAAAAAAAAATCTTTTTTATCTATTAAGATTCCGCATAGTCATCAGATTCTGAATCCTCTTCATTACTAGTATAGTATTCAAAGAGGATAAAGTTGCATTCCTGTCTAAAGCTTTAGCAACTTCTCTTAAAACATTTTCAGAATCAATTTGACAAACTGTAAAGGCTAATGATTTTAAAGATGCATTTGCTTGAAGTCCTCATGCTAATGCTTTACTATCACCGTAAGGGTTGAATTGTTATAAGAGACACCTCCAATCTCTTTATAATATCAAATAAACACCAATCTCTTTATAACATCAAATAAAAATTGGTACTAAAAAGATCTAAAGACTTAAGGCTGTGTTATTACAAAGAGCATCCACTAATGATTTTCCTCCTTCAGTATAAAGCCTATTATTTTGAAGATTTAAAGATATAAGCATAGCATTTTAGTTAAGTGCCTTTCCAGCTCTTTTTCACCTTCATCATCAAGCCCATTTATAGAAATGTTTAGGTTTGTAAGTGTTGTATTTTTGCAAAGGGTACTGCGAACAAATTTTGTTATCACTTAACTCTAAGAAAGTTATATTTGAGTTTTTACAAAGAAATTCTGCAAAAGCTTTTC
This sequence comes from Gigaspora rosea, assembly GCA_003550325.1. Classification (NCBI taxonomy): domain Eukaryota; kingdom Fungi; phylum Glomeromycota; class Glomeromycetes; order Diversisporales; family Gigasporaceae; genus Gigaspora; species Gigaspora rosea. The sequence continues at coordinate 182,873 of QKWP01000314.1, forward strand.
CTCCTTCAACACCACAATAATTATAATTAAGATTTAAAAAAAGTCAGAAAAGTATTTTTACAAAGCGCATAATTGCATTATTTATCAAATTACTCATCGCAGCTGCCAATAACTTCATTTCTTCAACACAAAGTCGACTCAGGTTGTTCTCAAGCAGCTCCCTCAATGAGATTTGCTAGTGATCGAGGTGCTGCTCAATCATTTCGATCAATCGAATTTAATTGAAATGATCTTTATAATGATTTTGCCGGAAGTTCATTGTGCAAAATGCGGATTTTGAATTTTAGCCAATCAGAGTAACTCTATGAAAAAAAAAGATGATTGCTAGCTCCAGGTTTTTTTGATCGAAATGATTAAACATATCCGTTTTTCATCCAATCAGATCATTTTATTAGTCATAGAGCGAGGTGCTTGAGAACAACCTCAATCTAAGATTTAAATAGTGTTCTGACAAAGTGAATCTGCTAATACTTTGCTCTTTCAACACAAATTAGATTATTTTCAAAATTCAAAGAGGTAAGTGCAGTATTTTTGTAAAGAGCCACTGCAATTGCTTTTCCTCCTTCAACACCAATCAGATTATTTTCAAGATTCAAAGAGGTAGTTGTAGTATTTTTGCAAAGAGCCACTGCAATTGCTTTTCCTCCCTCAACTCCAGCATTAATATTACCAAGATCTAATAAAGTCAAAGATATATTTTTGCAAAGAGCTTCTACAAGCATTTTTACACTTTCAACACCAAAACAATTCTCATGAAGGTCCAAAGATGTTAAAGTGGTGCATTTAAAAAGAACATTTGCCAATACCTTCACATCTTCATCGCCAAGATCACAATCATGGAGACTCAAAGATGAAAGGAAGGTATTACCATAAAGTGCTTTAGCTAGCAATTTTCCACTTTCAGGATTATTTATATACCTAATACTTAAGATTCAAGTGTACTGTTTTTAAAAAGAGCATCCACTATTGCCTTTACATCATCATAAACAAGTTTAAACGAATCGAGACTAATGTTGTTAATAGTTGTGTTTCTATAAAGTGTTTCTATTAAAGTCTTTGTAAATATATAATAACCTTCACCGCGAAAAGGTTATAAATCTAAGCTTTTCACTTGTTCGTAAAAACATTGCAGAAAATGAACTTTTGATCGCTTGAACCACATTCATTCTAATAAACGTAGTATTATATTCATCAGTTAAATCACGAGGGCCACGACCTTCTTCGTCAATCCAATTTATTATTGATCTACTAAGATTAGAATCTTCAAAGTGATAATAAAAGTAGCGTAATTAATCAATGGTTTCAGTTCATTTGGAAAGATTATTTCATATGGGATTAATGGAATTTGTTCTTCAGCATTTAATAACGAAAGAAAATATTCTTATAATTCTTGCATCACAAAAATCTTTTAGAGGTTTTCTCCATAAAATTGGTATAACAAATCTACACCATTGACGACTTACCAAAAGGCAAAAAAATAAGCTTCTATATGTTAGATAGTTAAATATTTCGAGGAAACATTCGGTATCATTTTGGCTATGGGAAAATACCAAGAACGTGAGTGGATAGTTTTACTGGAGAATAAATCGAAAACAAAATTTTATAACTGATTGGCGTTGACACAAAGCACATTTTTTCTCATGACTCAATACTAGAGGCGCATACATATTGTCATAATTACATATTTTAAAACCGGTTTGGCAGCTTTTTTATACTATTGAGGTAGTTTCTGCCGCCGCAAAACTCTACGTTACTGATTTTACGATCTGCGGCAGGGTGCGACAACATCGCACATGCAATGTATTATAAACTTATTTCAAGGCTATTTTAAGGAGACAAGTCCTATGACTGTTAATAGAAAACAGTCAAATTATTGCAGCCATCAATAAATAATAAATAGAAAACAGTCAAATGATCGTGGCCATCAATAAAAAATTAATTTTTTAATTTTCATAGCTTATATTTTAATATTTTAACTTTCACAATTTAATTTTTAAAGAAAAAAAAAGAAAAAAAAAAGAAAAGAAAAAAGAAAAAGAAGAAAAGAAAAAAAGAAAAAGAAAAAGAAAAAAAGAAAAAGAAAAAAGAAAAGAAAAAAAAAGAAAAAAAGTTAATTTAATAATTTAATTTGGATTACTGGTACTCCAAATTAACTTATTAAAATAATTTAATTTGGAGCACTAGTAATCCAAATTAAATTATTAAAATATAAGCTGAGAAAGTTAAAATATTTGACTGTTTCTATTGATGGCATGCCAAAAATATGATGACCCAAATATTATTTTTCAATTTATTAAAGAAGTAAATATCCAAATTTCGACATTTAGCTGATTAGTCACATCTTATTCAGCATTCTGCCGAAATACACACGACATGTGAGAAGTTATTATGCAATACTGCAATACGAATATTTATATTCTGATTTAAAACCTGGTTAAACTGAAATTTGGATATCGACATAGTTTGAGAAAACTTCATATTAATGTTAAACTCTAATTATAATGAAAAATATTAAAAATAGCAACTAGAGATGTGAGTCGTTCAAGTCTCTAGGCACAACAAATAAAATCTAAAAAATTTACAGTTTTAACTTTTATCAGCTGAAATTTATGTCTAACATTTTCTAGAGAGTAAAAATTTTTATACCAGATAAAGCAAAAATATAATATTTCTAAAATAGAATCTAGAATACGCGCTGTGATCGTCTTTTTTTACATTTCATTTATCAAAGAACTTTAATTCTAGTTTAAATTTATAATTGATATTGTTATATGAAAATTATGGATTACTTCTTAATAACACAAAATAAAACATACACTATTAGATAGATGCAGACTAACTCGACCATATCACATATTATTGTCACCAAATTAGCAAGTTCTGTAACAGAATTTTTTTAAAATAACTCTTAATCGAAATTATAATAGAAACTAACTTAGCCATAACAATTGTTGCATACTGCAATAGTAAGTTATATAACGGAATTTTTATAGAAACTGTAATCATCATGATAAATCTAATGCAAGTTGATCTAACCTTAGTCACATATTGTAGTTCTGTAATAGAATTTTCACAGTAACTCATTAATATGGTCAAGAAAAAAACTAAGATGGGTGGCGCATTCGTGCCACTCATCGCACTAAATTTCTGAGATCGAATTTCAGCGATCAAGGAGTTATCATATTTCAAATCATATGATGTAATAATATTCATTATTATTGTTACCGTTATAGCTCTAAATATAATGGAAACTCTCATGAGCAAAGGTTCCATTATTAGAAGAACATGTTTCGCCTAATTTAGTCTTTCACTAATAATTGATATCGATATTCATTTATGCACAGCTTTGACATGTGTAACGAAAATATAACGATAAAAAGTCTCTTTTTAATTAATAATGAAATTTCATTCTCATTAGGTGGATGTTAACAATACGAGATGATCTCCTCGAAAAGGAGTGATGGTGTTTTGATATTAAAGTAATAATCGCTGTTTTTTTTTACTCATGAAAATATTACTTTTTTTTTTATAAAAAAATTAGAATGCCTTGTGATAAAAAATCAGTTGCTCGTTCCGCTTTTGGTGAGAAGTCGGCGTTAGGAAGGGGAGGAAATTTGAAATGGATATTGTTGCATTGTTTAGGAGGATAGGCGTCAAAGTTGAACATACCGGGTGAGTTTTTTCATTGAGTATTTGTCGAGTTATCGTGTATCCGAAGGTACGCTGCCACATCGATGTAAATATCTGAGAGAATTGAAAGCACATCGTGGCCACTGTTATATGACGGTGAACGTTCTTCTCTCTGTTTCTGGTGTCCTTTTCAGGATTTTAATGGTGAATAAGATACATTCTAATTATTGAAAGCACATCACCATTGAATATTCAGGCATGCATTCTTTAATTGTTAATGACGATGACACATCTACTCATATATTTGTTCTATAGGGGGAGAAATGACGGAGATGTCGACATACGTGGGCGTATTCGTGGAATTGAAGTAGTAATTCAGTGCAAGAATTATAAAGAGGAAAAGTCAATAGGTATTTGGATGCCATATTATGAATTGTAAATATGAATTGTAAATATTTCAATTAATTAATTGTTATTGTAGGACCCTTCGTCGTTTTACATTTAGATGAGCTCTTACTCAACCCTAATGTTGTTAGCCGAAATTGTTTTATGCTTGTAGAAATATTTCGACATTTGATATTTAGGCTGCCAAAATGTCTAAATATTATTGAAATTCTAAATTATGCCGAAATGTCTAAATAATGTCGAAATGTCTAAATAATGTCGAAATGTCTAAATAATGTCGAAATGTCTAAATTAAGAAATATATATGAAAAAACATATAGTAATAGGTTCGCTATCCAAACAAGCTCTAGCGTTCATACTTTAACATCAATACCTCTAGTCTAGGACTAATTATTTGAACCTATACCAATCAACTCACACATAAAATACTGACCTCTCGGTTCTAAAATTTTCTAAACCCCAAGGTCCTAAACTATATGAAAACACAAACATAAGAAAGATGTCTAACATACGTCCATATAGCTAAAGAGAATCGAGTAGGGTTGTTAATGAAGTACTCCAAACTATAATAAAACATATAAACTACTCCAGTTTGAAACTGGAGTGGTTTATATGTTTTATTATAGTTTGGAGTACTCCATTAACAACTCTAGAATCGAGGCATCATCCTGCATCATCTGTTTCAGGTCCCTGCACTGCCATTGCAGCTGCGGAACTGTTTGTAAATATCACGAAGTAGGGATGCGAATCGATTCTAAAAATCAAAATCAATGATCGAAACCTCAAAATCGTTTTAGAATCAATGATTGAATTCTAAATATTTATAGTTATTCTTGTATTGAGTGGCCCGATTAGATTCTATTTTTTATTATTTAATACTGTAAGTTATTAGGTTTTACAAATAATATGAAGCAATGTACAAAGTTTTCTGGTTGTTTAAAGCTATACCAGAGCTTATTGTGCTTTGCAAAAATGTGTGACCTCTGCAGTCATTTAAAATCATGAGAAATCAGCTGATTTTTCAATTCTTGAAGAATTTTAAAGATTTCAGATAAAACATAGATATTTTTGATAAAAATGATGATCAATAGGGAATTAAATTTTCCGCCATCATTACCACGTAAATCACAGGGCCACACTTTTTTGCAAACACTATAATTAAATAGAATCTTCATATTTACAACAGATTTGCACTTTAAGACAAATTATATAAATAATAATACGTATTATTAATAACAAACATAGATATTATAAAATGGCTACCAGTAAGTATAAACTATCAGTTTAAAGTTTAAATTAAATAATGCGCATTAACAACAAATACAGGCATTAGAAATGGCTAAGTACATAATATGGGCTTAATATTTTTAATAATATGTGATTTAATAATAAACACCATATTTAAAGCATAGAACATTTATTAAAATTTTAGACTTCTAAATAGATAATATAAAACAATTATATACTAATGCTACATACATATATACATATATATGACAATAGTTTTATTGTTTATTTTAATTTAGACATTTAGTCATATAGTATTATATTTAGTCAACTATTTAGACATTTAGTCACATAGTATTTATTTAGTCAACTATTTAAACATTTAGGCAAATTTAGACTTTTGACATTTTGAAAAAAAATAATGCTATGTTGAAATATATTTAGACACTAATTGCCTAAATAGTTGACTAAATTAAGTATTTCGACTAACAACATTACTCAACCCAAAAATCATGGTGCGATCGGTATTGTGTTTATCCCTGATGGAAGAAGATTTACGAAAGATGCGATAGATTGAGCAGAAAAGTCTGTATTTCTGTTATTTCTGACTGATAAAACACATTTACCTTTATGTATTCTTCACTTGGTCGTTGATCGACTTCAAAATAGGTCTTTCGAATTTTCTGATCTTGCAAATAATCATTAATTTTTCATATGTATTTACTCAATTGGGAATATAGACTTTCTGGTTTTTGTTTTTTGTATATTTTTTCTCGTATGCATATAAAATTATGTTTATTGAATTCCTCTCAGCATTTTCTTTGAAGTAATAGAGCCATTCTTTATATTTTCTTAAAGTTAATTAGGTTTTTCTTATAGTTAATTAGATTATAACAATAGATTTTGCTTTAACTTATATAAAAATTAAAAAAAATGGCTCTATTACTTTAAAGAACATACCAAGAGTTCATTGAATATAATTTTATCTGCATAGGTTCAGTAGTTTGGAAGTTATAAGCATTTACATTTTCTATTAAGAAAAGTGATCGGCAAAAAAATCCTTATTATTAGAATTTGTTCCAACGGCAGATATGACTGTGACGTTGCTGTTCAAAAAAATCATTCCTAATAATAAAATTATACAAAAAATAATAAAAGTAAAAGTAATGCATTTAAATTTTTTTGGGCTTCGATTATTATTTTTATTAATGATAATTGTCGCATTATTCACACTCGTTTTTTTATTTCGTGTACCGCAATTTTCATTTTGTGACTCTTGGTTGCTGTGACGACAATGATTGCTTAAAAGTGTACAATTATCACAGCTACAATTTTGAAAATTTGACAAATACAAGTTTAAACTCTTGCAATCGCTGATTAGGCATTTGGCTTAATTCCCAAATTCGTACACCCCTTATCTCCTTGTACCAGATATTCATTGATTCAACCTGTGTCCGGGCAAAATTAGGTACAATTCCAAGCAAAATTAAAATATAATTTCAACAAGCAAAAATTAAGTATAATTCTAGACAAAATTAAAAAAGCAAAATCACTATAATTTCGAGCAATATCAAAATGTAATTTCAAGCAAATTAAGTATAATTTCAGGAAAAATTAAAGAAAATTGCTACGTTTAACCGGGGGAAATTACCTCCCTAAGTATTTTTAGGGTTAGGGTGCAGCTTTATTAAATTTTTATCTAGATATTATAAGAAGCGTTATCTATTTATTCTTCGGAACTTTTCGGATATTGATCTTCACACATGCATTAGTTGCGTTTTTGATCCACTTTTTAATTTGTATTTAATGTAATAAAACATTAAGTTCCGAGCATATAATGCTTGCATTAACCTAGTGATTGTAGATTATAATAATGATGATGAGCTTCTTGAAGCCCTTAAAGGTGCTAATTTTATTGTTAGTGCTTTAGGAATGGGCAGCTCAAAAGTTAAATTTTAAATCTTCGAAAATTACTTCTTAAAAGCTATATTTGATTCAAAATAACGTGCATATTCCAAAACCAATGCCCACTTTGTATAAAGTGCATTAGTGAATTTTAAATATGCACATTAAGTTCGAAGTTTTGAGCCTTTGTTTCAAAATAACCCATGAACGTCCCAAATTAACGCGCTAAATTTCGTGACTATACGGTATCGCTTCAGTCATATTAAAAATTTCTGTACCAATATTTTTTTCTAAAATTCTAATACATAACTCATTGCAATGACAAATTATAGTTAGACAAATTTGTGGTGTTTTGATTGGTCAATAGTGGAAAATATATCAGATAGGCATAACCTCACCTTACCGTAAAAACAAAGAATGGTCTAATTAAACCAACAGATTTGTCATTAAATGGATTTTTTTTTTTTTTTTTTTTTTTTTTTTTTTTTTTTTTTGTAAACCTGGCGACTTGATCATCGTCAGGACGCTAATTGCGTCAATTTTATTAATTCTTTAGTCATGGGACCTGAGGTCCCTACATTTGTAATGATTTACATATACATTTTAATTCAACCGGATTACGCCGGAGCTATACTTTTTAATTCAACCGGATTACGCCGGAGCTATACTTTTAATTCAACCGGATTACGCCGGAGCTATACGTCCATCGACATCGTCGAAGGTAATTGTCCACACCGGATTTTCACCGGGATTGTCCTTATAAAGCACGCATACATGGATTAATGTGGTTAGATTTTCCAAATGCGGTCCTAGCATCCTAGTTCAGCCCATCCGTCTCGTGATCGAGTATAGTTTTTTCTTTGTCCGCTAGTAGGGGTTGAACTGGCGACCTTACACTTGGCGACCTGGGAGCGTAACCACTACGCTATCGACTAAATGGATTTTAATCGAGGAACTTTGTCCAAATATTTGTTTTATATGGCCCTGATTGTAGTGATACGAACCGAACTTCATCTGACAAGGTTATTTGTCTATTTTATAATGTAAATCGATGTGTTAAGGTTAGAAAAAGACTTACATTAATTCCAACGTTCAGGGCTGCTTCAGTAACTTTGAACTTTTTGTCACGTGTTTGTGAGAGAAAGTTCAAGGTTACTTTCTTGATTTTTCAATTTAATGAATCAAAAACGTAGTTTTTGCATAATACGTACAGTTAGAGCCAACTTAAAATTGAAAATAGCTAATATTTTAATCTATTGTAAGAGAATTGAACCAGTAACAGGATTTTGATATGAACTTATTACTTTGCTTTAAAAATGGATTTGTCTCCTACAAATATTTTATGCGACATTTATTAATTTTAATAAAGATCAGTCACCTGTACCACGTGGATAAGATAGGATTGGTTAGTCATCGTTTGATTGGTTTGTAACTAGGGATGGCAAAGTCCTTGAGTCTGGGACTTTAGGACCTGGTTTTGGGACCTGGTCTTTAAAGACTAGGTCCCAATTTTAGGACCTAGGTCCATAGGTCCACAATAGGTCCTAAAAATATTAGTAATAAAATAGTAAACAAAAAATTTTAATTGGTTAGAAAGTATTAGGACTAAGTTTAAGAACTTAATCCTATTGGTCAGACACAAGTTCTAGGACTTATTATATGAGGACCAGGTTCTTAGGTCCGTGTGATAGGACTTACAAGTCCTAGGACCAAGACCGGACCTGGACTGACTTTACCATCCCTATTTGTAACTACCCATTGGCCTATTACTCTTAATCGCCGCCTACTTTAAGGCAATGATATCCATCTAATACCGATGAGTTCGATTTTTAGCCGTTAAAGTTCAATAGACGCAAAAGTTTTTTAATATGAATTTGCTGAAATATACTAATCACATCTTTTAAACTTTGAATTATGTGGATGCTGTTTTTCTGCAAACTCTTTATTATTGATAAACGTGAATTCTGGATTTTGTATTAAAATTACCTGTGTGAAAGAATATGTTTACTGAAGTTATAAATAATTAATTAAACATAAAAAATCACGAACCGATAAATTTGATTTAAGCGCCAATTTTGGCTCCTTAAAGAGAAACCTCTAAAACGACACAATCTTTCAGTTCAAGGTTCGCCTTCTCTAACAACACATTATATTTGCTAAATTTCTTTACACAATTGTCATCTCCACAAATGATTAGTGAAAAATTTTAATCAAATTAACAATATTCTGATCTTTATTATTATTAATTTTTCACCAAATTCCACACGGGTATTTTATATCCATTTTTTATCAAATACTCGACCAATTCTTCAGCGCCTGACATCAAAGCAACTTCTGTAAAATCAGGTCGATATTTTTAAGCCTTCATAACGTTAAACGAAGTTTTAATTTCAAGTCGCCAAATTATTAATTATAGATTTTTAGACTAATACTATTTATATACTAGTTCAAATAAATAAATTTTATATAGTTTAAAATTTTAAACAACTTTTATTATACTGTATATGTCACTTTTATATTATAAAAAAAAAACAAAAAGCTAAAAAAAGTTTATATATAATAGTAATACAGTATATAACTTAAACTTTTATAATATAAACAAAAGATTTTTTAAACCATTGAAAAAACGAAATAATGTGAGAGCTTCAATGTTGACAATATGAATTAGTTTTTTATGAATAATGAACGTGCAAGATCGATATTTCATAACTACACAGGAATCTGATATATTATTTGATTTTTCGTATACATTAAATCAATATGAACGCGAAACTATTTAATAATGCAAATAGCTCGAAAACCATCAGATTTATCTTTAACAAAACTATGATTACTGTCACACTTGTTAGAAGAGTGATAAACTAATTTAGGATTGGTAGGATTCTGTTCAACAACTATAGTAGTGTGATACCAGTCATCAAAAAACCATCCCGATTTTTTATATTGTATCAAATCCCCAGGTTTCAAATCCTTTGGACTGCATTCTCTTGCAATTTTGCTTTTAATGAGATAGTTGTAGAGATCATCTACAACGGTCCATGATTTTTTAAATCTAAAACCATTGTATTCCTTACAGGTTTCCCACCATGAACATGAACCTTTAATACAATACCAATCATCATTTTGGAGAATGCCGCCATTTTTTAGCACTTGAGAGGCGAAATTCGTACAATCAGCGTCAAATATTGGATATTTCTCTTTGTTGGGATTCTTGCAATAATTCTTCGCATATTCACGTGCTTTCTTTCTATCATAGGCAGTGCAAACAGAGATAAAAATAAAAATAATCATAAAATAAATTGATTTGCATATCATGTTTTCTATTTTCAGAGAGTGTGTATGTGTGTGCTGTGATAGAAAAAGCGAGAAAATTGAGAAAGAGAGAAAAGCAAGAGGTTCTGTGTTATAATAATAAGCATTTAAATATTATTCGAAACCTAAATTTCAATTTTATTTTTGTAACATTAATTAAAGGATTAAAGGATTAATACTGTAATATTTGTAACTGTGGTTACTGTAACCGAAGCCAATCAAATTTTAAGATCACGTGTAACGTTACACATTTGAAAAGTCAAACCAACATTCGTTTTGCCAAAAATTGCTTCTAAATCAAAATTTTGCATATGAAACTACCTTTCGGTTTCTAACAAAAAAAATTCCTTGCTAAATTTAAATAAAACTATAGCCCTTTCTAACCCAAGGCCTCACTCTAACCCTAACCTTAATCGCACGGTTTATTCTTATAGAAAATTTGTTTTATAGTCACGTTACACCTGATCTTAGTTACGATTACAGTGACCTATGGTTACAAAACAATTATTCCTTAATTAAATACATGAAATTCGAAACTCAAAAAGAAAAAATTCGTACAACATTAATGTTTGATCAATCATGGAAATTGGAATGCCACAACAGAAAGTAGTCATCAGGAGTATTAATATGACACCATACAAAGCGATCATGTAAAAGTATTACAGGCTCCAACCAACCAACGATGCAATTTACACTACATCGATCACATGAATATAAAATTTCGCATTTCGATTTGTCTCATACAAATTAATTATATTTCATGCGTCATTTATTAATTTTAACCAAGTTCAGTCACGTGTACCACGTGGCCAAGATAGGATTGTTTAATCATCGTTTAATTGGTTTGTAACTACTCATCGGCCTATTATGTTGAATCTCTCCGCCTACTTTAAGGCAAGGATATTCATCTAATACCGAATAAAATTTTTACTTAGTAATACTTATCGATAAATAATATATTAAATGCATAGTAATACTTATTATGTTATATGATTTGTGCTACTTAAGAGTCACCTAACAAAATAGTATCTTGAGTAATGATTAATCTTTGAAAAATTTCGTATTTGTAATAATAATATCCTGATCCATTGGGAGTTATCGGAAACTTCGTTTCCGCTTATTCACATACGATCAGGGTATGATTAATTAATCTTGATATAGTGATCGGTGATTATAAAATAAATTTCTCAATACTTTTCAAAAATTCTTAAATAAGACATCAATATTTCAAAATTAAATTCTTTTTCATGCATTTATCTGCTCATAAACGACAAAAAATACTTTAATATGTTAGATAAAACAGAGAAAAATATTTACATCTTCAGTGTTGGCATATGACCTGTTGTGACCTCTATGACCTTTATGACTAGTCATAGGTCATAAGGTCATGATATGACTTATGACCTTGGTCATAATCCTACCCAATATAAATTACTTTTAGAAATCTATAAAAATTGCGATATGTAATACCATATCGACTGATTTGATTTTTTGGCCCTTTTTCGATAAACTGTTACACGAAAATTTGCTCCTAAGTGACGTTGAAAAACTAACAAACGAAGCACTTATTACAACTAACAAAAGAGCTTCTTTGACGTCTAGACAAGTTAAAAAAAAACCAATAAAACTCAATAAAAGAGCTATGCTAAGCTGTAGAAAGAAGTGCTTTTACCGTTTATTGAAATATTCGGGTGTTTTAGGAGGGGAACGATGGGTTTATGATGGGTTGACAACTTCAAGGATAAACTCGGAAGCAAATTTTTAAAAAACTGACCTTTTTAACACATATTTGGCTTATAATTAAATATATAAGCACCATAATTTTCTACGTATTTAATTATAAACACAAGGTTAGTTAAAAAGGCCGTTCTTATGAAAATTCGTACTGTAATAAATTTTAAGTACGAAATTTCTTTGATAATCCTCGATCATGATTGGTTGATTTTGGGGTTGAAACAAATCGGCCGGCCGCTATGCACAGATTTTGTAATACAATATATTATGCTAATGCTAATTACTATATCGTATACATACAAACACAAAGATCTTTAAATTTTATTTTTTTTATACTAGCTTTAACATATTTCATTTTAAGGACGTTTTTATTTAATTTATAGAGTTTATAGTATTAATTGTAAAGTAGATTATATATAATTCGCTATTAATATTCAAATTTAAATTTTAGAATTTAAAAGAACAAAATAATATATATTGAAATTTATTTATAAGCAGGATATAATATATATAAAATTAAACAGATCTCTTATTAAATTTTTTCACACTTGTAGGTTATCTTCATTTGAAGTATTATCTTCTTCAATCGAACCTTCAACTTGATTTTTCACTTGATTTACTGAGTGAAGAGAAGTTGGACTTCGAGAAATTGAACTTTGAGAGCTATTGAGTTGTGTGAAAATGATTCCTTTGTAATTTGATAAACTTAGTGGCAACCAGTGTTTAAAATTCAATGTTCTCAGTGTTCTCAAAGAACATTACACAATTTTTGGGAACATAAATTATTAAAATATGTTCTATATTTGAGAACATTCAATAAATTCTTTTAATATTAAAAAAATTGTAATTTTCCCATATAAAGAACATCAAAATTTTACTGAGAACATTAAGAAATTAAAAATGTTCTTTTTGAGAACATAAAATCAAATTTGAATTTTAAACACTGGTGGCAACCTTGTAAATTTATTTTTAATTGGTCGAAATTTGATTATGAATACTTACTTGAATATTAGTATCCGTTTGGGTTGCTGGCACATTCTCTGTTTCATCTATTCGCTTTTTAAAAATAAAATAGATAACATAAACTAGTAAATTTTGTTATCATACTAGAGTTTACCTGTTAACTACTAAAGCGTTCATCCTCTCTATAACAACAATCGGAAAAGGAAATTTAATGCTTTCCACTCTATTTTCAATTGAGTCATTAATAGAGCCGGAGTTGATTTTTCTATAATTTTTACATATTTTTTATAACTAAAAATTTATTTATGTATTAATGATATACATAAATTAGATATAACGATAATACGTACCCAAAGAATTTGATAAAGTCTTGCTTTTTTTATTATGATCTGTTAACGTTTTCTTTGAAAATTTCCTTATATTTTGACTATCTTCATCGTCAGAATCCGAAGTATCCTTTGTGCTTTATATTTTTTGTTACTTTTTGATTTCAATCTTTTATTTTTTTTTTGCATTTTTATCAACTTTATCTGAATCAGGAATAATTAAGTCGCACTATACGTTTCGATTTTTTTGGATCAACATTTTCTCATTCCTTACAGTACCAATTTCCAGCTGGTATTCTTGTGAGCGGAGGGTTTAAACATCTAGTATGAAAATTTTTGCCACAAGAATCATCACACAAGAGGATGTGACCTCTGTCGCATACGGAACAACCACAATATTCACATAATTTCTTTTTATTATCTTCTCTTATAAGAATCACTCTGCTACTCCTAAATTGAAGGTAATATTGGTACAATTATCTAAGGAAATGGTCGCTAAGTATAATTGGTTATTGAAAGTAACAGTGACAATTTTCCTCTGGTTGCTTTCCAAATAAAATTGATTGAATTTCTCATAATTTCTTCATTAATTTCTACAATTCCGACCATTATTCTTTTAATATAACAGTAGCTGAAGACGTTGATTTTTTTGAAGTATTAGAGTGTGGAATTTTGTATGTATTTACAAATTCGAGTATTGCCAGGAAAGCTTGTAAAATTTTTAGGTTTTCCCTATGTTACTTATATAAATAAGTAATGTATATTCTTATTTTTTTGACTTAAAATAAATCTTGATATAGTCAAACTATACCTTAGTCAAACAAAGTATGTTGAATATAGTTATAAATAATAACGATAAACGAAAATCCCTCTTTATTATTACACCCGAAAAACCATATATTATTTATTTAGACTAGAGATGGGAAAAATGCGCATTTTTTTATAATAAAATGCGCATGAATGCGCATTAATGCGCATGATACCGCATGATAAAAATTTTTAATTTTTATCTTTATTATTGATAATATATTTAAATAAAGATAATACATATTGATTTTTAATCAGATTTTGACTATATATATAAATTTTTACAAATTAGCTAATTGTAAACTTCATCGTTGCTTATCTTATATAATTTGACACCTGATCCGTGGCTCTGCCACGGAAGTTTTGTAAAATTTTAGTTAAAATCCGTAAATTTGCATTATATAATATACATAAATATGCTGAGTTAGTTGCATTAAATCATCACAAAAAAAATTCTATTACTGCAGTATATGGTTAAGATTTAGTTGGTTTGCATTAAAATTATGATACTATAAATTCTGCCACAGAATCACACTCTATTTCAGTATTACAGTACATGGTTGAGTCAGTTTTTATTAGAATTATTGTGATTTTTATCATGTTCACTATACCAGTAATTGCAATATATAGTGGGTTAGTTTGAATTAGTATAAGCTAACTATAAAAAGTTTATGAATGCCAATTTTTAAAATAGGTGTTGCAAAGAGAAAACCTTATATTGCTATATTAGTTTTAGCACACTGATCACCTTTTGAACATAACTGTGATTTTATTTGTTGGTAGATCGACATAAAACTACAGAAAATTAGTTGATTGTCAGATAATCTGGGTGGCGACCAAAAATTCTAGAAATCAATCATCTAAATATTTGGTTGAATGTTTTTTTTTTGATATTAGCTAATATATTCACTAACCTTTTATTAATCATATGTTTTATCTATAGCGGAGCATTTGTCGTGTTCTTGCACTTGTTCTTGCACTTGCATTTATTCTTGAACTTGAGACCATTATACAAAACGTTGTTACTATCGGATGGGAGAGTGTCAGACAACCACCAATATAGTCTCAGGATAGTAACCTGGATTTTAGTTATGGAAGGTAGGGATATCGGCAAGAATTAATAATAGAGATTTCTAAGGGAGAGCAAAATACTTTGGCGTAAAAGGAATTGAATAGAGGAATTTATATTTATGAAGTGGGATGATAATTATGTGATTGAAAAGGAGGTACTCGGTAATTAATGGAGGTATTAATGTATTAGGCGAATTGATGTATCAATGTAGGGCTTAAACATATCAATGATCCAATTAATTAATACAACGATCAAAATAAGAATTCAATTTAAATCTATCAAACAATGAAATCAGTAAATTAATTTAAATGATGTAATATAACAATACGCGAGTGTCAATATATCAATTTAATAAACAATATGAATAGCATAATTTAATGCTAACAAGCAGTGTTGAGAATTCGACAATACAAAAATAAAGATTTATAAGTTGCCTTCGACTTTGAAATGCCTACTAACTTATAATTTAGAGTTTATTAAGCAGAGCGAAGTTTGAGGAAATTTTATTAAGGCAAAACCTTCGACCTTAAATACATAATTGATACATATAAATAAATTATACTATTCTATTGTAGGAGTATCGTTATTTCGATAGTCACATATAATGCATTCATAATTTGGCACGGCAATAATTCTTGGATCAATTATATGCTTCTAAATGCCACAAACAAAACGATAATAATTGAATGCTTCAATTTTATTCAATCCTCCTATGAACTTTAATTACTCGCTCCCTTTGTATGAGGGGCAATTTGGTAATATTTAAATGCTTTATGTTCGTTCATTCCCGAACGAAGCAATAATATTTCATACATAATGGTTCTATGTATTTAGAAGATTACGTGATGAAAGACCTAAAAGATGATTCATCATATGATTATATAGAACCAGGGTTCGCGTTATCCATCTATGCGGGGTGATATAAATATAAATAAGGAAAATAGATATAATATAGTAGTATTACAAATAAAGAAAGATAATTAAAAAGAAACATAGTACAGGAGTACGATCAAGAAAGTTCAAGGATGGGCAATCAGCAGGTTGATTAGTTAATCAGCAAGGGTAAAAAAAATTTTTAATTTGCAGGGGTAACAGACTCCCTTTCTACATTATCGAGCTCCTGCGAGATCAAAGAGTTCCATATAAGGTCTAGAGGTTCTATACGAGGATGATATCGCTTCAGTCTATTTCCGTGAAATTTCTGCTTCAGGACTTTGTCATCCATCGTCTGAAGTTTATAAAGCTCATGATCGAAAACATTGTGAACATAGAAAGGGCCTTTCCATCTTTTTTTTTTAATTTGTCTTTATGGGTTCCCTCCAGAAAAGATTTATATCAGAGAACTTGTTCTTCTATAAAGTAACTGTCAATAGGCGTAGTCTATCATGTCGCTCTTTTTGTCTACTTTGAGCCTTTTCTATATTTCACAGGCCTTTCTTTGGGCTTCCAGAAGGTCTCCTAGTAAAATTGCAAGTCTTCTTAGTATCTGTTCCTGAAGTTCCTCCTCGTTTGAAGGGGGTCTTTTTGTTACTTTTTCATCTATGTCTAGGGGTAAAACAGGGTCTCTTCTATACAGAAGAAAGAAGGGTTCGTACCTGGTGATACTATGTCGAGTGGTACAATAGGCTGATAGGGCAGCCAGAAAATATTGATCCCAGTCTCTCCAAATTGCATGGCACATTTGGACAAGACCTCATATAAGGTTCGATTGAACCACTCAACTAGTCCGTTAGTCTGCAGATGGTACGCGGTAGAATAATGATGATTAACTTGGAACTGGGCGCTACAGCGTCTACTAAAAGGTTGTTAAAATGTTTTTCTTGGTCGGACAAAAGGATTTTTGAGCAATCATGCCGGCATATGATGTCCTCAATTATAAATAATGCAATGGCAGGCGCATTGGCTTCAGAAAGAGCTCGGGCCTCCGGCCACTTTGTAAGGTATTCTATAGCAACTACATTGTATTTTTTTCCTGAGGTAGTCAGAGTCAATGGTCCAACGATATTAATTCTGACTCGATTGAAAGATTGACTGATTTTAATCAGAAAAAGTGGTTCACGTGTTTTTGGTTTTCTATGGCACTAACATGGGTCACAAGTCCTAACATACTGTCTTATATCTTCCCCTATTTGGGGCCAAAAGAATCTATGCGCAATTCATTGAAAAGTAGACTGGAAATTAAAATGTCCGGACATAGGTTCTGAATGTAAACTAAAAAGTACAAAGGGGACCTTGTGAGGCAAAAGAACTCGAAGGTAGCGAGGAGGTGTGTGTCTAGATTTTTTATATAAATTTTTATTAATAAGAATGTAGTGTCTAGTTTTATTCTGCAATAATTTTTGTTGTTGTGGCTCATAAGCCGTAGGGTTGTTGAGGTATTTCGTATAAGTACGGTATAGTGCAGGATCCATAATGGTGATATTAAAAATAATTTTAAGAGTTAATAGCAGTAGTTGTTAGAAATCACAGATCAAAATGAAAAGGAAAAGAAATATAAAAAGTAGCGGAGGATGTTAGATAGTCAAAAGTGGGTTGATTCAAGGGAAGTAATCGATTCTTTAGCAATTCGGGATAGACAATCAGCATTTGCGTGTTGTTTCCCAGCATGGTGTAGCACGTCAAAATCATACTCCTGAAAGTCAAGATCCACCGAGCAAGTCGTCCATGAGGAAGCTTCCAACCAAACAAAAACTTAAGGGCTGAATGGTCAGTAATCAATGTGAACCTAACCTCGTGAAGATATTGTTGAAAGTAAGATACAGACCAAATTACAGCAAGGCATTCTTGTTCGGTCACTGAGTAATTTCTTTCTGCTGTGAACATGGTTCTGCTGGCATATGAAATAACTCTTTCCCCACCTTGTTCACTTTCTGGGAAAGAATTGCTCTGATAGCCCTTTCGGAAGCATCAGTAAACAGCAAGAATTTCTTACAGAAGTCGGAGTAAGCTAATATAGGGGCAGATGTAAGTCTGGTTTTTAATTCTTGAAAGGCCGCCTGCTGCTCTGGAGTCCATACATAACTTTTATCCTTTCTTAAAAGTAGATTGAGCGGCCCAGCTACCTTGAAAAAATTTTGAATGAACCATTTGTAATAAGAGGCCAGATCTAGAAACCCGGGAAGCTGCCGTAAATTAGTTAGGACAGGAAAATTACGTATAACCTCGACCTTCTTGGGGTCGGTAGAAATTCCGTCAACACTAACTACGTATCCCAAAAACTGAGGCTCCTTCTTTGCGAAATGGCATTTACCAGGATTCAACTTCAATCTAGCCTTTTTAAGCCAGTGAAAAACTTCTGTTAAATGTTAAAGGTGTAAGTCAACAGAAGAAGAAAAATATTAATATTGTCAAGGTATACGATGACAAATTTTCTATTAATGCCATGGAAGACTTTATCTATCAGGCGCTGAAACATGGCAGGGGCATTAGTTAGGCCGAAAGGCATGACATTAAACTCGTAAGTCCCAAGATGGCATATGAAAGCTGTTTTTTCCTTGTCATCTGGGCTCACTTTGATTTGCTAGTATCCACTGGCCAAATCAAGTGAGGTATACAGCTAGGTATACCACGCCGACTCATTGAGAGTATCAAGTAGGTCATTAATAACAGGTAAAGAATAATTGTTCTTTTTTGTTACTGTCAGTAATCTATACAGAACCGAACCTTGTCCTTCTGGTTAACTAGCACAACGGGGAAGGTCCAAGGACTAGCAGAGGGCCTAATAATATAAGCTTCCAACATCCTTGTAATTTCATCCTCTAAAAATTCTTTTTTCATGGGGGAAGTCTAATATACCTTTCGTTTTACAGGGGGAGCATCACCCGTAAAAATTTGGTGGGTAACTAAACTAGTTTTTCCCAGGTCGAAAGGAGACCAAGCAAAGAGCTCTTGACTCTCAAGAAGGAAATCATTGAGTTGGTTTTGCTCTTCTGGTTCGAGTATTCCTACATCAAATTCAGAAGCCAACTCGAAAGCTTTGTCAAAGAAAAAATCTATTTCTTCTTTCGAATCTTCAAAATCATCCTCTCGCTTTTCTGCATCCTTATCCCACTATCTTTTAGAATCACTTTGTCTTTCAACCGGGGCTTTCTTTGAAACAATATAGTTACTGGAGCTACAAGGGCCGTCATGGTTAGAAGAATCTTCCATCCAAGTTGGTTCTTTATGGGAGTTCAGCACGGAAGAAAGTGAAGCATAGCCCAGTAGGGTATAATAGTAAGTAACATCTTCTTCTGAAAATCTAAATAACCAATCTTCCAACTCTTCTTCTTCTTCATACTCACTCTCTTCTTCCTCTTCTTCCGACTCGACTTCCTCTACGTCTGCCCCTTCATTATTTCGAACTTCTTTCTTCTTCTTCGGATGGCTATTCTCTTGAATAGAAACATGCTGCAATCGACGAAATTCTATAAGAATCACGACCTCTTCATCTTCCCATTGGAAGGTCATTTCGGAAGCGTCATAGTCGATCTTAGCATGAACTTTGGACAACCAATCATTGCCGACTATAGCTTGGTACAACTAAGCATCAGTAACAACAACATCGATAGGAATTTCAACTACTTCAACAACAAAGGGAAAGTTCAAAATTTCACCGATTGCTCGCTTACTTTGGCCATGGACATTGACCATGTTTACTGTGAAAGGTCTTTCAACTTTCACCCCTAACTCACTCAGTAGGTAAGAGAAGACAACACTCCCGGAAGAACCACTATCGACAATTAAGGGTATTACTCTATTAAAAACTACTGCATCACAATATAAGGCCGTTGAAGCTGGAGCGGGCTGAAGGTTGACATAAGTACGAGCCTTCCATTTTGGTGTAGCCTTTTTCTGAAGCCCTTTTATCAGCTTGGCACACATAGAAGGAACTGACTGAAGTAGCTGCCTGATAGTAATGTTAGCTTGCTTGTCACGAATATTGGCTACTACTGAATAAAAGAGCACTAAAGCAGATATTTGTAGAAATTTTTTTTTCGGGCTATCACGGCTTTACCGGTTTTTACTTGAGGTGCAGACGATTTCGACATTTTGGCCTGCCGTCCTGATTCTTTATCTGGGGCACCAGTAGCCAAGTCCTCTTCTGTTCGTTGATGCTTGAGCCTAGTAGACCGTATAGGCCTTTCACCTTTTCCATTGGCTATGAACATCTGGTCGTCCCCTATAAGATTTAAAAAGGTATGGACGTCATTTGGGTTTCATTCACCGTTACCTGGGTCAATGGGAGAATTGTTCCTGGGCTGATTATTTTGACTGACAGGGATTGCATTACTCCCAGTAGCCACAGATCTTGAATTATTCAGTTGGGGAGGTTGAGAACAATCTCGGGTTTAATGTCCGGTCTGACTGCACCGGTAGCAGGGATATCGGAGTTGATTGTTCCAATTTCTTCGGGGTGGGTCATGATTTCCTTTCATCTGTGTGACCATATCCATAAAAACTTCTCCTAATTTGACTATAGCTTCTTCCGTTTTTGAGGAAGTTTCCACTGGAAGAGGGCTGGCAGGGAGAACACTCGTATGAGAATTGGAATTGGGTGGGACTAATGTATAGGTGACGGAGGTAGGTAAGGATTAAAAAGAGTAGTGCTTTGCTTAAATGAAGTTTCAAACGCTTTTGCCTGCTCATATGCAGCAGTGAGAGCAGAAAGGGAAACTTCAGTTCGAAGACCATTTATAAACATTTGCGCTTTAGCACTATCAGGGTATCGATGTCCTCCAGCCTCGATTCTTCGTAGTAATTCCTCGAAGGCAACATGGTAGGAGTAGACATTTTCAACAGGGCCCTGTTTCTTCTGTGTAAGCTGGGCAAACCACTTACTTTCTAACGCGGAGGTTCTAAACTGAGTAATGAAGGAAGGTCGGAAGCTTCGATTTGGGGCAGCCTGATCGTTCCATCGATTAATGGTCAATAATTGGGCCTGATTAGTAACCCACTACGTGGCCGTAGCTCCTTTAAGTTTTGAAACAATCACGGGAATCTTCTTCTCATCTTGGACTTGATTTGCTTCAAAGGCTTTCTCAACGTCCTCGAGCCAAGAAATCGGGTCTTGCTCTCTAGCAGAGAACTCAGGGTAAGTAATTAGATTAAGCTCACGAGGGTGTGCTTCAAAAAGGTTAATTTGAGGCGCGGGAGCACGCTGCATCTGGAAAACTAAATTTCTGATTTGTCGTGCTAGAAGGACCTTGTGATCAACTTCCTCTTTATCTTCGAGTGAACGGGCGGGTGGTGGAAGATTGTGTTAGGAATTGTCAAAATTTGGGTCAATCAGATAAATATCATCATTTCATTCATTCTGCACCATTTTTTCAAAGTCTTCAGAGAGTTCACTAACGTTTTCAATATTTCAGAGAGCTGCCTGGGTAAATACATATGTTTCTTGGTAGACTATAAGAATTTCGTTTACAAGCTCAAGAAAGTCAGGAAGTCCGCTATACCGAAAAGAAAAGATAAAACACTGAAGAAGATTATCTAGAATATTTTCTAAACCAAGGTTAACAAGTTCTTCGAAATATCTTATAGCATGCTGGGAATAATGGGTGGCTAAATGGGTTTGATTGTACTACATCCAAAAATTAAGAAATTGTCTTGAAAGTTTTCCTGTTGGTGGGAAACAAAGAGCACAAGATTCGTCACGATAATGCTTTGTGAGATATCCGATAGCCTGGGGAGTTTTCCCAAAAAGATAATGGTGTTGGTTGTATCTATGGTTATTTCTAAAGTGTTGTTCAAAATTATTCATACAGTTTTCCAATAAAATGTGAAATCTGAAGTATGGTGAATCCACACAACTGGCACCACTTGTTACTATCGGATGGGAGAGCGTCAGACAACCACCAATATAGTCTCAGGATAGTAAACTGGATTTTAGTTATAGAAGGTAGGGATATTAGCAAAAATTAATAATAGAGATTTCTAAGGGAGAGCGAAATACTTTGGCGTAAAAGGAATTGAATAGAGGAATTTATATTTATGAAGTGGGATGATAATTATGTGATTGAAAAGGAGGTACTCGTTAATTAATGGAGGTATTAATGTATTAGGCGAATTGATGTATCAATGTAGGGCTTAAATGTATCAATGATCCAATTAATTAATACAACGATCAAAATAAGAATTCAATTTAAATCTATTAAACAATGAAATTTGTAAATTAATTTAAATGATATAATATAACAATACGTGAGTGTCAATATATCAATTTAATAAACAATACGAATAGCATAATTTAATGCTAACAAGCAGTATTAAGAATTCGACAATACAAAAATAAAGATTTATAAGTTGCCTTCGGCTTTGAAATGCCTACTAACTTATAATTTAGAGTTTATTAAGCAGAGTGAAGTCTGAGAAAATTTTATTAAGGCAAAACCTTCGACCTTAAATACATAATCGATACATATAAATAAATTATACTAGTCTATTGTAGGAGTATCGTTATTTTGATAGTTACATCTAATGCATTCATAATTTGACACGGCAATAATTCTTGGATCAATCGTATGGCTTCTAAATGCCACAAACAAACCGATAATAATTGAATGCTGCAATTTCATTCAATCCTCCTATGAACTTTAATTACTCGCTCCCTTTGTACAAGAGGCGATTTGGTAATATTTAAATACTTTAGTTCATTCGTTCCCGAATGAAGCAATAATATTTCATACATAATGGTTCTATGTATTTAGAAGATTACGTGATGAAAGATCTAAAAGATGGTTCATCAGATGATTATGTAAAACTGGGGTTCGCATTATCCATCTATGCGGGGTGATATAAATATAAATAAGGAAAATAGATATAATATAGTAGTATTACAAATAAAGAAAGATAATCAAAAAGAACCATAGTACAGGAGTACGATCAAGAAAGTTCAAGGATGAGCAATCGGCAGGTCGATTGGTCAATCAGCAAGGGTAAAAAAATTTTTAATTTGCAGAGGTAACAACGTTTTCAAATTCGTGAACTTTTTTAGTCCAAAATAGTTTGTAAATATTAGGGAATCCAACAACAAAGTAAATTTGGAAAATTCACATTTATGGTTTTATGTTGTTTAAGGGAGTTAATAAGAGCTTAAAAAATTTTATAATAATTACTCGAATGTTATAATCATTACTCGACCATGATAATAGTTATAATCATTTTATGTATTTCTGTTAGTTTTCCTATATTTAGATTACATTTTTCGGATACGACCAATCAAAAATGTTAAAGCGAACAGACTCAGAATTGAAGTATATAGATAGATTAGAATGATCATTATACTTATTTTATATTTAATTTTTCTATATAAAATTTTGATGGGATAAAATGCACATGATTCAGAAACATGCGCATTAATGCGCATTCATGCGCATGATTGGAGAATCATGCGCACGCATGAAACCCATCTCTAATTTAGACTATCCACAGGTGATAGTTTTTGTTAATGTTAATAAAACTATTATTGAATTTTTCAACTCATTAATCTTTGGTTCATTATTGCTCAGTCTCAATATTTTGAGAACTGAGTTATCCCTACCCTTAAGCTTTTTTCTTTTGTTCTTTAATACTTTTGCAAAATTTATATTGAGAAATACAAGTTTGCGACTGATGAAACTGTGCTATATAAGAAAGCTTATTAAGATTCGTTAAAATAATTGTCGCATCTGATGCTGAAGTTTAACCTATTTGATACTATATGAAAATTTATAATTTTAGGGTGTTTTTCGTCCATTGTTTTTTAGGGTTAGATTAGAATTTAGTGTTAGAATTGATAATTAAAGAGTATATGTGAATTTTAGCAGGGTTTATATTTTCAATGTCAGACCCTAAATTTTAGCATCAGCTGTTTTCAGCATTAGCTGCGACAATAATTTAAAAAGACTTGCATTTCATAAATTTCTCTTTCTTTTTTTATAAAATTTTGATAAGAATATCGATATGGGTGATTATTTTTGAATCAGACTAAAATGTTATTACACCGTAGATATAAAATTGGTCTGGGTTCAAAATTAATTCCCCAATTAAAACCATTGCAAGGAACAATATATTTCAGCCAAAATTAAAGTTTTAAAATCTGTCAGCTAGTATCACTTTGTTAATGCCAGCTGATTAGATCTCTATTAGAATTTTTAAATTCTTGTAGTTTTCTTTGAATCATTTTCAAGTTATTTATTGCAATTTCTATCACTCAACTTGAATTGTAGAATTATTTAAAAAAATTCAGATTTGCATTACATATTGAATAAGAGTAAAAACTTTGTGCTTTTTAATTGTATAGTAATTGTGAAAAATTTTTAATAAAAAGGTTTACAAAATCAATACCAATACTAATAAACTAAACTTTTCATAATTCTAGTAACCAAATAAAATAAGTTCTAAGTTAGCATTTCAGCTTCAATTGAAAATATCTTATTGTAATTTGTCATAACATTTATATATCAATATGGAATGTTTGTACTTTTTTTAGCATTACAAAGCATACAGTAAATTTTAATAAGGATTTAAGCAATAAGGAAAACCTTTAATACATGAATCATTTGAATAAAATAATCTTTAAATACTATCTTCTAACTCTTTTAAACTTTCATTAGATAACTTGTAATAATCTAAGTTATCCGCTGGCACTTTTTCTTCAATTTTTTTAATAAGGTCACTCCATTCTTTCTTTGACACTCTTCTTACTCTAGAAGGGCTAAATGACTCGCTATTATAAATGACAAACCAACCCAACCTTTGAACAAGTATTAATAAACGTCTGGCTGCAACCATTTCATTTTTGATTACTGATATTTTACCTTTATGGTAAATAGAGAATGATTCTACTAATATTTTATTTACGCGGCTTGCAATTCCTTCACCTTGGGAAAATTCACGATTCCAGTTATTTGCTTCTGGGTTTATTTCTTTTCTCTTTTCTCCAGTTCTTGATCAGTCATAATGGTGAAGGCTGGGATAAAAAATTGATCTGATTTTTTAGTTCTTTTATACCAGA
The DNA here is from genome assembly GCA_003550325.1 of Gigaspora rosea. Lineage (NCBI taxonomy): Eukaryota > Fungi > Glomeromycota > Glomeromycetes > Diversisporales > Gigasporaceae > Gigaspora > Gigaspora rosea. The sequence continues at coordinate 208,230 of QKWP01000314.1, forward strand.
AACGGAGTACGAAATACGTAGTGTATAGTTTACAGGCAAGTTAATTGGAGTAGCTCTTTGGATTCCGATTGGACAATCTGTTCACATGATTCATCTCTATTTGTATGCCTCTGCCATTCGTGCTCTCCATTATTCTCATCACATCCCATATTTGGTTAGTATTAGTTTTTGTGGAAGGTCATTACAAATCATCTTACCTGTCTGTTTATTTTTATTACTAGCAGCTTGAAGTTTGTCTGCATGCGTGCAGTTATGCGATACTATGCGATGCTACTCTTTACAATACTCTAAATAGCTATTGTTAGTAATCATGAAATTTTTGTGCTCTTTGCCAATTATGTTCTGTTAAATATTCAAGTGTAAATTTTTGAATTACCTTTTTTTTATGTTAGTATTTAAATTTTGCATTAAGGGTAGAGTGAACGTAGATCATTTTTCATATGATCTATATGGTATATTAGATTTTTATATAGTAAATAAAAAAATGCTTCTGATAAATTTTTTTAAGATTATGACCAATTTGTATAAAATTTATATAATGGGTAGTTTTAAATAGTTTGTTTATAATAATGAAGTTGTGCAATATTATTGCTTTAAAAAAAATCAACTTTACATATAATTAAATTTTTGTAGGACACTATATGATTTTGTAGGTTGTACAAAGAATTGATTGGTCAGATCATATGATGTTTACATGTAAATCATATGATATTATATAAATTGGTTACACAAAGTTGATCTATAATCGATTTTATATGAAATTGGAAATTTGTACACCCTACTCTTAACCTTCTCTAATCTTTCTTTGTTGGCATGCAGCAGATCGTTTCCAGCAAAGTTTATGATTAGACATTAGGCATTTTATTTATTGGTTGTGATTCTTACTAGTGATCCTTCACATTTTCTTTATACTAAAACAGAGGTCGGCTAAAGCAGAGCGAGTTTTGATTGTCTACATGCATGATATCGATCAATAAATAATTATCTATATTTATGAACAAAATTTGGTATTTTTTATATCTTTAGCAAAGGTTTCTCAACAGCGATGTAATTAAACTTAATAAAAATTTTTTTTATTCAATTCTACAAGCTTGCAGAATTGGAATAAAAAAAGATTCATTGAGTTTGGCCTAGTAGTTATTGAGAAACGTTTGTTTAAGGGTAGAGTACACTATTTGCAAATTATATATAAAACAAATGGTAAAATTTTTTTCTTTTTAAAATTAAAAAATATTATATTAAGTAAACTACTTTAATTTCTAAAAAAATTTGTAGAATAGGTTTTTCTGATTCTAAGGTAGTAAAATTATTAAAATTGTTTAAATCCTCACAGAGAAATACATGTTTAAAGATTGGGTATTACAAATTGGTTATAAAAATCATATGAAATAAACCAATCAGGATCATCGATTTTGTGTCACCACAGAGAATTTGGGGTCACCACAGAGAACTTTATGATATATAAATATAGGTTTTTTAAATAGTACAAGCATTTAAAGTTTCACTACTATAAAAGGAAGAATTTGATCTATGTGCTGCCAATTTTTGACTAAAATTGATTGCAATTTAAAAAATTTTTATATGTGCCGTTTTTGTAATACCTATGTAAATTTTTTTCATACATCAATTTTATATGAAAATGATCAACATTGGACTCTACCCTTAAAGTTTAAAAAAATCATCGAAATCTAAAAGAAATACAGATATATGGTTACGATTATGTTTTTTAAAATTTAAATAAAAATTTCTCAATAATTACCAAACCAAATTTAATGAAAATTTTTTTATTATAATTCAACAAAATTGTAGAATTAAAATAAAAAAAAATAATCGAATTTGGATTGGTAGTTGTTAAGATATATTTATTGAAAGCTAAAAAAAATTTTAATTGCTGCTTTTCTTTAATAGATGCTTCAATTTTAAACAAGATTACTTGTATATAACTGATAAAATTCAATCAATATTTTTTTTATTTAGTTCTATAATCTCATAAAAAATATTGATCGAATTTGATTAGTATGTGTTGAGTAATCTTTGTTAAATTTTAGTATCTATAAAAGAAATTTTTTTGAAGTTTTAATCAATATTTCTTAACAACTACAAATTCAAGTTCGATATATTTTTTTGCTTTAATTCTACAGGCTTGTTGAATTATAATAAAAAAATTTCATTAAATTTGGTTTGGTAATTATCGAGAAATTTTTATTTAAAGATTTCAATAATTTTTTTTTAAACTTTAATTAATGATCCGCCAGTCAACAGATGCATGATCATAGTGTAACATGATGCAAATTGCTATGTAAATCACTTATAGACGAAATGCCATAATCACCCAAGAAAAAATATTTTTTTACTAAATTAATGAGTCATGTCGACTAATTGAAAAAGTTGTAGAGCTCGTCGAGGCGCATTTAACAGATCAAAATCGGTCTAGCAGATGCGGAGATATCGTCAAAAAACGATTGGACGACTATGTAAAATTCTATGTAAACAAATATTTGTTTACATAAAATTTTACATAGTCGCCCAATCATTTTTAGATGATAACTCAGCATCTACTGGGCCAATTTTGATGATCTCACCACCTTTAGATTCGTCATAATGAGCTCTACAACTTTCAATTAATCGGCATAATTCATTAACTTAGTAAAAAAATATTTTTCCTTGGGTGATCGTGGCATTTCTACCATAATAATCTATATTATAGGTAGAAATGCCATAATCACCCAAGGAAAAATATTTTTTTACTAAGTTAATGAATTATGCAATTAATTGAAAGTTGTAAAGCTCATTATAACGAATCTAAAGGTGGTGAGATTATCAAAATTGGCCTAGTAGATGCTGAGTTATCATCAAAAAACGATTGAGCGACTATGTAAAATTTTATGTAAACAAATATTTGTTTACATAGAATTTTATATAGTCGTCCAATCATTTTCGATGATATCTTCGCATCTACTAGACTGATTTTGATGATCTAACTACCGTTAGATGGGCCTCGTCGAGCTCTACAATGTTCAATTAGTCGACATGTCTCATTAACTTAGTAAAAAATATTTTCCTTGGGTAATCGTGGCATTTCGTCTATAAGTAATTTACATAGTAATTTGCATCACGTTACACTATAATCATGCATCTGTTGACTAGTGGATCATCAATTAAACTAATGTTTTTCAATAACTACCAGGTCAAACCTAATGAATCTTTTTTATTCCAATTCTGCAAGCTTGTAGAATTGAATAAAAAAAATTTTATTAAGTTTAATTACATAGCTGTTAAGAAACCTTTGCTAAAAGATATAAAAAATACCAAAATTTGTTCGTAAATGTAGATAATTATTCACTGATTGATATCATGCATGTAGACAATCAAAGCTCGCTTCGCTTTAGCTGACCTCTATTTTTAGTATTTTTATGCAGATCTTTTTTATTTATGGTAATTTTTTGCTTATTTTAAAAGTTTTTTGCTGATCTTTCTATTTTGGTAATTTTATAATTAATCTGATCTATCTATGTATATTTTGGATCCTGGTATACCATTTATCACATAATATTTTTTACTTAGTAGCTACTCCTATCCATATATAGTGTAATTACTTTATCTAATTTTAATTAATTAATCTAATATTTAGGCATGATCACTATTTCTGACCATATATCCATAGTAAAAATCATATAATAAATGGCATGCCCCTTATATATTTAATTATATTAAAAATAAATTAAATAATCTTTTACAATTATTATTATTAATATATGACCAAAAATTTATTATAGCAAGATAAATTAAATAATTTATAAAAAATTCAAATAAGACTCTAGAATTATTTGACTGCTGATTATTTTTAAATAATGTACAGATCATTAATGGCCAAGTTGGATATATGCTCTAACTGAATAAAATATTAATAAAATTAATACTAAAAATCTAATAAAAAAATAATAATAGTAAATTTATTTCATAATAATTAAAATAAATTAAAAATAATTTATTTTTTTATTTTTATTTTTTTTATACTTTGATAGTCTTGCTAGTATTTTATTAAAAGAAATCCAAATTATCAATAAAGACATATAATAGTATATTTATTATTAAAAATCTAATATTATCTAGATACTTCTAAAGCCTAGATTTAGATACAATTTGGCACACTACTTTATATAAGTAAAGCAAATAATCTTTGTTAGCCCTGTTAAAAGCAAAACAAGATTTTTTAAATTCCTTTTATCTAGCTACTATCTAGCTACTATGGTAGAAATACTAATATCTATTTCAACTATAAAAAAAAAAAAAAGCAAAAAAAATTATAAGAGAAAAGATGAAAATAGGAGTATAACTACAAAACCTATATAATAAACCAAATATTATACTAACAAATGAAAACATAACTAGATACAAAAGACAAAAAAAACTATGATAATGATAAAAGCTAACAAAGATAATATAAAAACAAAACTAATAAAAAAATATACAAACAAAAATTAAGAAATTTTACTAATAGTTTTCTCCAAAATATTGTATGTATTATTTATTGTTTATTTTATTTCCAAATTTACTTGCGATTTGATTTCAATATAGTAGGTGCTTTCTCAATTTGGATAAAATAAACACAACTGATTTTTTGGAAAAAGTATGATAAAAAGCCTATTTGTTAAAATTTTAAAGGAACCAACTATATCAAATACTGCTACTTGTACAATCTGATCTCTCTATAGTCATATTATAATAGTTATATCTCTATTTAAGTACCAAATATTGTGCATTAAACTTAAATATAGTAAAAAACCTTATTATAGTCACAAATTACATATAATTGCTATCACCAAAAAATTGATTTTTTGTCAATTTTATTAATAATAAACTCTTGTTATCATCACTAATTTTGACTAAATATAGATTATACAATTTGATTGGTCAATATCTATATACATATTTATTTAAAATTTTCTATTAAAATTTTTTAAAGGTGTAACAGCAAATAACTTTTGATGCAGTAGCCAGGACCCCGAAATATACATAGATAGGTCAGGTTAATTATAGGATTATTAAAAAGGAAAGATCTGCAGAAAAACTTCAAAAATAAGCAAAAAATTACTATAAATGGAAAAGATCTGTATAAAAAACCTCAAAAATAAGCAAACTCATACCTGACCTATCTATGTATATTTCGGGGTCCTCAGTAGCCCAATTTGAATAAAACAACTATCAAAATGTTTGTCTTAATGAGCAAATTCTAATAGCCCAATATCATTAAAATCCAATCACAAGCTCCTAAACTTGCTAAAGATTTATATTACTTTACATGTTTAAAAACTGATTAAATTTAATTTTAAACTTTTTAGAATATCTTATTAAGTTAAATACTCTGGTAATTATTTTATCCAAAATGGGCCACTGGATCAAAAGTTATTCACTATTAAATATTTTATATTTTTTAATAGTATTTCAAATATGCAAATATATTACTTATTGGCCTTTGGTTATGTGACTATAACAAGATATTTTATTTATAGTTATACCTCTATACAATTACCAAAATAGGGCACAACCAACTTGGAAATTATAGAAAGATCAGACTGCATTTCTTTTAAAAAGTATAAGTTTTTTTGTATAAAATATAATATTCCTTTACTACTCTTTTAGTAGAACCAAACTAGATACTGTACTTTCTTTATAGTAAGTAATAAACTCTAATTTGTTAACAAGTAGTCTATGAGCTTTATTTCTAAACAATAAGTACCATTTTTGTAGTAAGTAATAAACTCTGAAGCTATTAGCAGATAGTTTATAACTTTCTGTTTCTAAAAAATACCAGTTTTATACAGTTTTTTTCTTTAGTTTATAAAAGTAATTTTTATTTTTTGTAGGTACAAATGATTATTAGAAAAAGTTAATTTTATTTAAATTAATATAAATAATAATATTTTATATATTATAATAATATTTTATATATTATTTGAAATTCAAAATTATTAATCTATTGGTTTAGCTACTAGACAGCAGCTTGATCCAAATTGAAAGAATTCTAGCATCAAGCATACCCTAGGGTACATAAATATTAATTCTTTTTTATAAAGTAAATTAAAATTAATAAATAATAAAATATAATAAAATTTATTTAATAAATATTGTCGCAAATGATCGTGAAATCAGATGATGGTGAAATTTGGGGGTCTCAATTTGAAAATATAAACCCTACCAAAATCCACCTATACTCTTTTATTAATAACCCTAACCCTAAATCCTAATTTAACTATAAAAAAAAATTTAACAAAAAAGGTCCTAAAAATTTTTAAAAATCATATATAAAATAGATTCAAATTTCACTATCATCCAATTTCATGATCATCTGTAACAAATATTAAATATAAAATATAAAATTTAGAAATAAATTTTATAAAAACTATATTAATATAATTAACTAGTTGCTTTAAGATGATAATTAAATTCAATAAGTAATTCAATATTTACATTATAGACCACAGATAAGTACTAGGTCTGCTTTTGTTTATCTAGTTATACATCTGAGTTCTTTTTTTTAGCATTAGATTTAAATTATAAAATTTTTTCTAACTATAAAATGGTTCTATTAAATTTAATAAAAATAAGAGCAAGATCTTACTATTAAACTTAAAAAAAAACAACAATCTATATTTCTAATTTGTTTCTTATTTTTTTAAGTTTATCTAATAGATATTAAGATAATTCTTGTTCTATACTTTTAATAGAAATAATTGCTTTTTATATAATTTAAAAAATACCTTAAATATTTTTGGTCTTTGCCAAAATGTTTGAACCAAAAATTGTTTCTGTTTATTTAAATTATATCTAGATAGTTTTTCAAAAATGTCTCTATTATTATTATTTTTTTCAAGTTTTGGTTTGGGTTGCTAAAATATTAACCATTAGCATTTTTTTATATAGCAATTTTGTATAATATTATATATATTAAACAATTTTTAAAAACTTTTAACAAAGATATTTTTTTTCAACTTTACAAGTAAATTTGATAATTTTTTATATATAATATCTACTTGTTTGTATAGATATCAAATATGGCTTTATAAAGTATAATACTAATTTTATAGAGCTTAAAGTATTTATAGTTGAACAACTTTTCCAAGCTCTATAGTCTAGTCTAAATTATTAGTTTTATCCATTTATCTAATTTTATACCAAAATATTATTGGTATACTCTATTAAACTCTAACTTGGAAAATATCTAAAACAACTATAAATTATCTTAATTTTATAGGGCCTCTATAAGTTGCATAGTTTATTAATTATTTTAGCTATAAGTTCTTTACAATTATTGCAATACAAAATTAAAAATAAACCAAATGATATAAAAACTTTATACAAAAAAGCTACTATCTCTATAGCTTCTTTTGTTTGAGAAGTTTTTATTCAAAAAAATTTGGTAAATGATTCCAAGCATAAATAATACAGTTATATCTATTGACAAAATTTTGATAAAATTAATAAGATTAATCTAATATTAATAAAATATTAATTAGCTATTATAAATCAATTTAAATTTTATATTAAAATTCTAATATAAAACACTAATACAAAATTCTAATATTTAAATTTTAAAAATACTAAAATTCTAAATACCAGAATTTAGTGCTATTAAGATAAATTTGTATAGTTGAATCTCTCAAAACTAATTCTGTCAAAACTAATAATTTGTCAAATCTGATAAAAAATTTAATTCACCAAGTTTGCTTTTGCTATATGAATTATAATTTATAATAATTTCAAATTTGATAATCCTTAATACTATTACAAAACTTGTTTACTATATGAATATCTGTTTAGAAAAGTTCAACTATATATAAGAATTTTGTATATTAAAATGCTAATATTAAAACAAAAACTATTCCTACTACAAATAGTATTCAAAATTCTAATACTCAAAATCTTGATATTTAAAGTTTTAATAATTTAAAATTCTGAATACAAATTTCTAATATTTAAAGTTCTAAAAACAAAAATTTAATATTACCAAAATATCAAATTTTGAAAGTATTAAAATTTTTGTTGTTAGAATTTTGAATATTAGAATTTTAATATTTTTGAATTTTAACTTGTTAGAATTTTGTACAATCATAACTTTGAGTATTTGAATTTTGGATATCTACATTTTGTAGTAGAATCTATAAAATTAATAATTTAAATATTATTTATTAAATTACCTGTATTCTCGACAAAAAGCTATTTGAAACAATAAATTTGCCAAAAATTTAGCTATTTTTAGAGTTATTTTTTTTCTATATATGGTACAAGCACTTACAAAAAATTAATAGTTATTAATTTGAATATGCAAAGTTTTGAAAAGCTATTTAATTATTAAATGCAATGTTAAAAGTCTTTTTCAAGATAAATAAGGAGTTCCAGCAGATTTTGTATATTAATAGTATACAAAATAATTATTGGTTTGTGAAAATAAAGCAAGACATATATAGTATATGTATTGATGCTTCTCATAGTTGTAATCATTACTGAACATTGATTCTTTTATAATCTGTCAGATTTTGTTTAAGTTTGTCTACAATATTATTCTTAGCCTCTAATAAGTTTTTGGGTGCATATTTGGAATTACCATAGTGCATTATCCAAAATATCTTCCTTTTTGTATCTTTTTATACAAAATATCCTGCTACAAACACAGGATCTCTTTTAATTAAACAAGAATTTTGTTAATTTTTATACTTCTTTTATAATTATAAATATATATATCAATAAAAATTTTCTTTATTATAATATAAACCCACTGCTATACAATATACTGAGTTTTTTGTAAGTTTTGTGATGAATAGATTGTACTGTGTCCATGTAGTTTGGCTAGTACATTATAGTACCAGTATATCTTTGGACAGAGTTTTTGTATTAAATTTTTGTGCTGATTTTGTTTAAGAATTAAAAAAATTTAATAAGTTTTTGATCTGTTTATTATTTGATTTATAAATTTTAAAGAATAAAAAATAGTATGCTAAAGTGTATGTAAATACAAGACTAACATTCTATACTATTTAAATGCTTAATTGCTATTTTTATATTTGCTCTATTATTAGTTATTGTACAAATAATTTTTTATTTAATCCAAATTCTTTATTTTAGTATTTAAATATTCTTTTATTTGGTTACTTGTTTATGAATATTTAAAATTGTTAATAATTAGTAGTACATTATACACTTCAAAGTTAGGTATTAATAGTAAAGAGTTACAGTCAGACCTCCCTATAGTCACACCCTATATAGTCACACCTCTATTTAAGCACCCGATTTTGTGCGACGGACTCAAACATAGTAAAAAACCTCATTATAGTCACAAATCGCTTATAATCACTATCACTATGAAAATTTGATTTTTTAACAATTTTATTAATAAAAAACTCTCATTATAGTCACCAATTTTTAACTAAATATGGATTATATAATCTGATTGGCCAATTTTCATATTCACATATATTTAAAATTATCTATTAATTGATAACCCGCCTGTCAACTGGAGAGTAATCCTATAGGTGAAATGTGGAGTGCTTCCATCTAAAAGTTTTTTCTTTAATAAGTTAACGATACATGTCCACTAATTGAAAGTTGTAGAGCTCATCGCGACGCATCTAACAGTGGTTAGATCATCCAAATAGGCCCAGTAGATGGCGAGTTATTGTCGAAAAACGATTGGCGGACTATATAAAAATCCGTGGCGAAATGTAGAGTCTTCATCGAAAACTTTGTTTCTTACTATGTTAACGATACATGCCCACTATTTGAAAGTCGTAGAGCTCGTCGAGACGCATCTAACGGTGGTTAGTTCATCCAAATCAACCCAGTGGATGGCGAGATATCATCGAAAAACGATTGGCCAACTATATAAAATCTCTTATGTAAAAATATTGTTTACATAGAGATTTTATATAGTTGGCCAATCGTTTTTCGACGATATCTCGCCATTTGCTGGGCCAATATGAATGATCTAACTACCATTAGATGCGTCTCGACGAGCTCCACAACTTTCAATTAGTGGGCATGTATCGTTAACTTAGTAAAAAAAAGTTTTAGATGGATGCACGCACATTTCGCCTATAGATGACCATAATGAGGTATTTATTTATAGTCACACCTCTTTACAATCACCAAAATAGGGTGCGGCGCACTTGGTGATTATAGAGAGGGACGACTGTATATCTATTATTAGTACAGGATATCTATAAAGCCTATAGTTATGGAAATAGTTTTACAAGTATTTTTAAGTAAGTTTTTAAGTCTTGAATAGCCTTTTTGGTAACAATATTGATATATTTTCTAATCGATTTATTATTTGATGGTTCAATTGCAGAATTAAATACTATATTATTTTTTATTTTCTTTTCTATTTATAGTATTAAATAGTAATAAATCAGTTAAACCCTTATAATGGCAGAAGTAGGTAATAGTAACAGTTCAAGAATATCCTAACTGCAAGTATAAGCCTAAATGAATGCATAAGTTACCAAAAGATAAGTGAATACCTGGTGGGAAGGTACTACTCTACCAAGTTTCCTATTGAGGATAAGCCAAATTGTACCTTTGAATGCAGTAAAGAATTCCTAAAAGGCAAAAAAAAAAGACTCTGAATATCATAAATGTTCTAGTAAATTAGTAAAAATCAGTTAAGGAATAGAAGATTAGAGAATTTAAATAGGCAATTCCTGCAGTTGGATTGCAGGTATAATAGCTAAAGTGAACCCTTTAGATGGGCTACTTAAATTAGACACAAAAGTATATATATAGCAAGTTGTACTCTTATTCAAGTATAATTTTTAATAAGTAAACTAGATAAATCATATCCTCCAAAACAGGCACTTTGAAACAAAAAAGGAATAAATCAGTTACTAGCTTTTTGTGTAATTTGGTTTTAGCTTCTATTATTTATTGTATAGTATTGCTTCTTTAAACATTTTATTTATATTTAATTAGTAGCTTTTATCTGATTCTTCTAATTTATCTAGTTCAAAAATTCTATATATCTGTTGTAAACATAATTTCATATTTTAAGTTGATCTATTGTGCTTATATTTTCTAGTTTTTCTAGGTTTGAGTTTGAGTTTAGTCTTATTTTGTTTAGGTTCAAAACTAAATTTTACTAAACTTCAAACTAAGACCAGATTCAAACTCAATTATAAGTTTAGTTTAGGCTTGGTTTGAAGTTTGCAAACTGTCTAACTAAGTTTAAATCCACATATATATATTTGAATGCTGAATAAGTTTACTTAGTGTAAGAAGTAAGAATAAATAAGTAAAATTTAAATAATTATAACATTTTGTATAATTTTATTAATAAAATTATTAAAAATATTATATTAATTGTTTATAACTTCTTGTACTAAGTAAACTTGTTAAAAACCAAAGCTATATCAAATTGGCATATTTTATCTTATTTTCTTAAAATTTGAAAAAGAATACTTAATTTTGAAATTTTATTTAAAATTTAAAATTAAGTATCTTTGTCTCAAACTTTATGAAAATAAAAAAAATATAAAGGTACAATAAAAAAGAGCCAAATTTTTTAAATAAAAGTGTTTCAACTTGAGCATAAATATTTTATAAAATATCTTATTAAATCTAATAAAATATTTTTTATTTTAATTTTAGATAATTTTATAATTAAAAAAAAAAAATTGTATCAAAATTGGTTAAATAGTTGTCAAGATATTTTAATTTTTTTTACTCAGGTAGTCTTGCTAGTACTTTATTAAAGTTTTATTATTTTGTGTTTATTACCAAAATATTGTTTACATTTAATTTTTAGTCTGATATTATCCAGCTGTCGTAACAAAGTTAATAATGCCCAAACACAACTTGCTGCACCCTACAAATTCTGTAACTAAGAGGTGTTGTATTAGAAAAACAAAGAAAAACCTATACAACAATAGAACTTAGCTAATATAATAAAATATAAAAGAAATAAAATTTTACTAAGAAATTTTACTAATGGTTTTCTCCAAAATATTACATATGTTATTTATTGTTTATTTTGTTTTCAAAATTAACTTGTAGTCTTGATTTTAATACAGTAGGTACCTTTCCAATTTGAATAGAGTAAACATTTCTAATCCTTTAGAAAAGTATACCAGAATGTCCAATTTGTTGAAATTTTAAGAGAGTTGATGGTACCAAATATTTCTACTTGTATAATTTTTAATAAATATAAATTTTTCTATATAAAATTATAGTATTTACTTACTACACTTTTTAATAGAGTGTTATCTAGTACTTTTTTTTTAGTAAGTGATAAACTCTGAGCTTGTTGGCAGGTAGTCTATAAACTTTACCTCTAAATAACAAGTACTATTCTTACAGTAAGTAATAAACTCTAGATTTGTTAGCAGGTAGCCTATATAAGCTTTAACAAATGCTATTTTATAGGTCTTAAGCTATTGTCTTTAGTTTATATTAAAATTTATAAAGGAAATTTTTTGAATTTTGTTTGTACAAGTGATTAAGATATTTTAATTTAAATACAGTTATTCCTCTCTATAGTCACCAAGTTGGTCATGCCCTATTATAGTGATTGTTTAGAGGTGTGACTATAAATAAAATACCTTGTTATAGTCACATGTCTATATGCCAATGAGTGTTTAATATAATATGTAGTTGTAACATATTAAATAATACTATAGTCAAACCCCTAAATAATCACATTGTTGGGATACAAAAAGCTGTGATTATAAAGAAGTGTGACTAATATAGAGGTATTTTTTATATATTTATAGATAATTGGTAAAAATAAATTTGCAATTTTATTTAATTTTGTGACTATAGAAGAGGTGACTATAGAGAGGTTTGACTGTATTAATAAATTTAATGTTTAACAGTGAATAACTTTTGATCTAGTGGCCCAATTTAAATAAAATAACTACCAGAGTGCTTGTCTCAATGAGACAATTATAATGAGTCTACAATCATTCAAGCTAATCACACAACTCAAGATCATTAAGCATTTTTACTCAGATGTTTAAATTTAATCAATTCTTAAACACATGAAGTGGTACAAATCTTTAATGATCTCAGGAACTTGCAATCAGATTTTAATGATTTTGGGCTTATTAGAATCATCTTATTGAGATGAACATTTTGGTAGTTGTTTTATCCAAATCAGGTCATTAGATCAAAAGTTATTTGCTGTTAAACCTTTAAGAAGCTTTAGTAGATAATTTTAAATATTAGATATACATTAATATGAATATTGGCCAATCAGATTTTATAATGTGTATTTAGTTAGAAATTGGTGACTATAGTGAGGGTTTATTATTAATAAAATTGTTAAAAAATCCAATTTTTATAGTTATAGTGATTATAAGTGATTTGTGACTATAATCAGTTTTTTTTTACTATGTTTTAAGTCTGCCATGCAAAATTGGGTGCTTAAATAGATGTGTGACTATATGGGGTGTGACTATAGTGAGGGATGGCTATATTAAAAACATAAGCTTCGGTGAAATGAACTGTCGGTAAAATGAACTTGTCAGTGAATAATTTGTCGGTGAAATTGGGTGTCATGAAGTGATTGTCAGTGAAATAATACAGACCCATGGTATGGCAATAGCATGATGCTACTAATTACTGATAATTTGGTATTTTTACTTTAATAAAAAAAATTAAAAAAGAACTTTAAAAGATTTTAAATTAGCTCTTTCTTTAATGAAAATAAATAACAGCTCCACTCAGTATACAAAACTAGTTTTAAATATAATCAGAAAGCACATAATTAATACAACAGTATATATTTTGGTAACAATAGTATCGTTGTAGCAAACATAAATACAAATTTATCACTCAGATAATTTGATGCAAATATTCTCGTTTTAAAAATATTGAGCATATTGAAGATGGTGATATGGTAACAACGCAATTCTTGTTCATAATAATGTTGCTGTAGTATTAACAATCATTTAAAAGTAGTCTTGTAACTATTAAGGAAGTTGTCAATGAGGTAATTTGTTTTATCATAATGTTCAATTTTTATAATCTTACCAAAATAAATATAGCTTAAATTGCATTGTAAAGTGGCATTAATTCTAATTATTCGTTTACATGGTTGAAAGTAAATTTGCTATTTAATTTGTTACTTGTTTTTTGCAACCCTTGTTCTTCTAATGTATAGGTTCTATGTTTTGCATGACTAAATTGTATACGATAATTAATAGATAAGACAAATCCAAACTTTATATATTACATGCTCTTTCTTGAGTATGCTAATAGTGGATTTAAGATCTTATTTGTGTAATAACTTTAATTGTCTTCCTGGGATGATAAAATTAATTTCGCTCTCCAGATTGCAAATGCAGTTAGTTGTTAACACGCAGAGGATATCATTCATCGTGATTTAATAATGCTTCAAAAATTCAAGAGATTTTAAAAGTTTATCACCAATATTGCATTTATCAGCCAATTTGGACCATTTATTGAAACAATAATCATTGCTAAACTTTTAGCATGTTTTATATAATGCATATAATTCTATTGTTATGCCAATACGAAAACTACTTTTAGAATTACAGTTATCATACATGCTATTAAAATATACATATTAAAAAATCGGAAACTAGAATATTAGGCTGTTGGATATCAGAAATGGTATGTTATCAGAAATTACTTATGGAACAAACTTGGTGGATAAATTTCTGACCAATTATAGAAGGTTACTAGTTTTGACAAGATCAATTTTGTGAGATTCGACTGTATTTATAGTTTGGACAATTTAATTCACTGACAATTGACACATAAAATAGCACAAAAATATTTCTGGTACACAGATAAAGGGATATATTGTAATTAGAAATTTAAAAACAATTTGCAATTAGCGATTAAAAACAATTAGCAATTAAAAACAATTAGCAATTAAAAACAATTACAATTAACAACAATATATTCAAATGGAATTAATGCAATGATGCAATAAAAGCTTCAACTTCTTTTCTAAAATTAACTTTTAAACCTGTTTACACACAATATTACGGATAAAGTCATTACTCAAACGTGTTGATCATGGACTATCTTTGGATCGAAACAAGTGACGTATTGGGAACAATATTATTCAACATAATCTACAAACTTATTAAAAATATAAATATATTATATATTAAAATAAAGTTATACATAAACAAAAAATAAAATAAAAAAATAAAGTTATACATCTGATATTAAAATAAAACTATATAGAGAGTAAATATATCTAACAAATTTTGTTTCTAGTTGGTATTTAAGCTCCACTTTATATGATTACTGTGTATTTTTCGAATTCATCTGAAATGAATCATATTCCATCTAATCAAGTTGTTAAAACCTTACCGCCAATATTTTGAATATTAATCTATTAAAAGAAATCCATTTTCATATTCTGTAGCGCTAAGTTAAAATCCTTAGTGCATTGTTAACCGTAAAAATATGTTATGTTAGTTTTCACTACAACAACTTGTGGATCGAAGAAGTAGAGGTCTCTCTTTATTCTTCTTCTTCTCCTTGATCGGTTAGCAGATGTTTTTAAAGGCCCTTTGCAATATAGTTGCAGCCAATTATCGAGATGAAAACATTGCACTGTTAACGTAATATTTCGGTAAATTGAATACCTCTAATTTCCAGTTCTTTGTATGGTACCATAAAAAGATAGATTGAAGTCTTTGTAAACTACCAATAAGCTTTAGAAATTGTGTGGAAAACACAACCTTTTAATGTAGAGGTACGTAATGTCTGGACAATTTTTCGACATCTCTCATAGACACCAACTATACTAAGAACTCCTCTACGCAATAAACACAGTCTTCTAATATGATTCCTTGTAATGAATTTTACTGACTCTCTAGAGCTGCAATGACACATAAAATTCTGTAAATTATATCCAGCTAGGCAAACCTCTTAAGCTGTATTTGTATTTGAATTATGCGAACGAGGCATGGCACACTTGTGGCTCATAAATTTTATAATAATAATTAATCATCAGTGATCTCGACAGACTAAATTCTTAGGCTGATCTCTTCCTCAGCAATCTTAGAAAGATGATATTGAGAATTTACTTCTTGAGTTTTTGATCTTAACGCTTCCGTTATCTTTCTGGTGATAACCGATTTACTCGTGTACATATCATTTGGATGAATACGTGATTAACCTTGGTTTAATCTTATCCGCTTCAAAAAATTACTTCTTTACCTCATCATCATCATGTTTCATCTCGTTTGCCGTTGGTCGTTTATTTGTTTCAGGATTCATGCATCTTTCGGCCAATTTTACATAGTATTTGGAATTCCCTCACCGAATCCAGGCCGTTCGCCAGTCGTTCGCTCTCAATGTAAGTTTAGTATTAAAAGGTACACCATCAAACGCTCTCTTGCTTTGTTGTTAACTCCGTCGCAATTATACCGAAGCTGTAAATCTCCGCGCCTTGAGTGAATGGTTCTCCTTGTAAGACTTCTGACGCTACATACGGCACAACACCATTGATCTCACCTTGCAAAATGTTACCAGAATGCAAATCTCGATGAATCAATTCTTGAGAATTAATTGCTTCAAGATCAGAAGCAATACAATTTAATATATTTAATTTATTTTTCTATTCGAATTGAGGCGCAGTTATGAGATTCGGATGCAATGAACCTTCTCTTGCATATTCCAAAACAATAATAATTTTTAGTGGTAGACACTCCATGACATTCTAAAAATGATGACCTATTTCACACAATTCTTGAATGAAATTTTCTAGATTTTTATTAGAATAGTGAATAGCTTTAAGTGCAACTTGCTTATTAAAATATCAAATCAATATGCGTAAAATACAGTAGCAAATCCACCTTTTCATATTTCTCTAATAGATTTGAATTCATTGTAATTAATCCATGATAATTAATATTTTGGTTTAAAATATTTTTAACACCATCATCGATTTCTTCATGCTAAATTTATTTATTTTTTTAAGACTTCTTGCTTTTCGATACCAATAATTATCTCTTTGAATATCTCTTTGCACTCCATTTCGGTAATATTTACTAAGAAGTCTTATTCCACTAAGATCATTCATATTAGCGGCCTTTTTATATCATTCAAACGCTTTACGTTTATCTTTTATAACTCCGAATCCGTAATGATAACAATAACCAAGATTACTCATACTCATAGCGTGCCCCATATAGCAGATTTTTGAAAATAAAAGAATGCCTTGAGATAACAATCTCCAAGTGCAAATATTCCATCGACACATGACCCATCTCAGCAGATTCTTGACAATTAAATTTTAATGACAAATGACTGAGGGTATTCCTGAAAAGATCTTTAAATACTCATTATTATTTTCATTTTGTTGTAATGAGCATATCATATTCCATCTAACCAGGTTGCAAAAAATTTATTACCGATCTTTTGAATATTGTCTAATTTATTAAAATGAATCCATTCGATTACATCTTCATACAATGTGGCTTTAAGTTGAAATTCATGAATGCAATTATCGACATCCTTATTTCCACTTGTCCACACTTGCATTATTCTTCGAGAGTCAAATATTGCGAAAGATCTCTGGATCAATTAAAAGATCCGTATAAAAAAACTGATGCAGTGTAATACCATTTAAAATAAGTAATTTTACTAATAAAAATTACTATGGGTTGGATCGAAGTTACATTAAATTCTCTGATTTGGATTCATTTTTTAACTCCACATTCTAAACGAGCTGGTAAAGAGACTT
Organism: Gigaspora rosea; assembly: GCA_003550325.1. Lineage (NCBI taxonomy): Eukaryota > Fungi > Glomeromycota > Glomeromycetes > Diversisporales > Gigasporaceae > Gigaspora > Gigaspora rosea. Next base: position 225,952 of record QKWP01000314.1, read on the forward strand.
TTAAGAGCTTTGAATAATCAAATAATGGTTCTGAAAATTCTGCGTTTATCCCAATACTTAAAATGATTTTTTTTCTTCGCCAAAAGAAAAAAATATTCATAAATGAATAATGTTTTTTGTTTTAATGAAATTGGATCTTGCCAAAGTATGGGTATTGACATTTGCACCAATACCAGTGCATGAGTCTTAAGGAATAAGAATCATTATTAGTTTATTAAGAATATTCATCATTAATTCGGGCGTATCATCAAGAATTTTCTATGCCATGAGTTCAATAACTATGCTGTTGTTAACAAGTATATCGAGTTGTTTTTTTAGATTTTAGTTATGTTCGAAAGATAAAGGAAACGGCGTTCTGGCACATCGCAAAAAAAAAAAAAAAAAAAAAAAGCAGAGTATAAATACGTAGTGTTTACTGATTGGATGACATCCTATATCAGGAACGGTGTGCAACGATGAATATTTTGCATTAAATGGGGCTTGACAACATATGTATGTTTTTTTAATACTGTATATTTTCAATAGTGTAATAAAAAAATTGTGTATAGACATACGTGCCAAAGAACCATTCTAGACTATTACGATAATATTCTAATTTCTTTGAAATAAAGATTACTATGTTAGGTAACAAAGAATAAGTGGCTTCCTAGTTCGCAGTAAAAAATGCGGTAAAAAATTGTATTGGAATAATCCGGAGTTGAACTGGTACTTATTGATGTAGAATCGCATTCGCGCTTCCCATGATCTCATCGCATCCCTTATTTATTAGATTACCTTTTGAAATCCTGATTATCACAGAATGACTTAATATTTACGTTAAGGTGCATGCCGATTAAGAATTTCTTTCGTTCTAATTGAATATATATATATCCAAATTTCTTGTGATAAAAGCCAGTAAGCACTATGCCGAATTTGAATAATTCATAAAAACCAAAGCTTTATATTGTCTGATTATTTTATTGTTATAAAAGTTTTTGGCACGACTGTAAAAAAATACAAAAACCAATTTTGTAAAAATTTAGTGTTAGGGCTTTAATGTTAGAGGCTATATGGTTACAGTGATGTTTATTATATGTAAAATCTCATTCCCGTCATTTTTAATTAGTGCACAAGATCGATTTAAACATTAGTTTTTTGCATATTGTCGCTTTTTTCTTCTTTTGCGCGTGTTGGGATTCTTCGTCGGGCTGATCCGGAATAGTCAAAATTTGCACTCTCCGATTGGCTATTTAATGAGCGAGATGAGAGGAGATACACACTGCTCAGTCACTAGCAGAGTATTTAATTTTTTTGAATTAAGTTGTTAATTGAAAGCGCAAGCTTGCAATTTGTGCAAGTGTAATTTCTTTTTAATTAATTAATTTGAAATGAAACATGCTATCTTTGACACATGTCAAAACGATTGTAAAATACTCATTATAGTGCTGGCGCTATGAGCATGAGCGAGTTGAGAAGGGATGCGATGCTCACCGCTCAAAAATTTTTCACTAGCCAAGTAGAATTTGTTATGTATATAACAAGTTGTATTTGAATTATTAAGCAGATCAAAGTAATAAAATTAAAAAAACAAAAAAAATCAAATATCATGATTTTTAATTTTTTAATATGTAAAAAAATTTTTTGATCCAATTATATACAAGATTTGGAGTGACTACTGAGATTAAAAGTGATATTTTCGTATATTTCTTAATTGTTTACAGCTCTTATCAGTTGTTATATACGTATATTACTCAATAAATTTTATAGTTATTTTCGTCACTATTAATATGGTTACAGTTTTCTCGTAAGATTGCGGTTTGGATAATTATACTTCTCTGTTTTTTATTAATTGGTTATTTATCATAATTTGAATAGGTGGAACCCGTTTATTATGAGCAATAGTTGTAGAGAATTTTTATACATGCATTGTGCATAGATATAGGTTATTCATAATATTGCTTACAATGTGGTAAGTAGATATGGAGTTCTTCTATTCATTTTATATTTAAATTTAACGGATATCAAGATATCTGGTTTATTTATTTATAACTTGATAATAATTTATTATATAAATTAAAAACTGCAAAATTTATCAGATAACCGGATTTATTTCTATTGTAAGACAAAGTTATATACAAGACTCCTTTACGATAGTAGACCACTATATAGTGTGTCTAAATGTGAACCACAAGATCTTAATCTAAATTGTTTCAAATTTAGATGGTTTATTATGGGTATTCACTTCATTACTAGCTATATAGTAGACCCGGCTCTGATGGATTTTAAAAATGTAAGAGGCCTGGGTCTTGTCTACAACAGTTTATAGTAAAAAAGAAAGTTTAAATTTTTGCACATAATAAAGTGTATATTAATAATCAATCTTAGTATTCTTAATAGCTCTAGTTTATACCTATACACATATTATTTTTTTTTGATTATATATATAGCTATTACAATATTCGATACATAGTTGTTATTCAGTTTAAAAAAAATTAAAATTTAATAAAACTTACATGCACAAAGAAAATAAATAATAAGCTTAATTAAGAACTATTTATTTGACAAATTAAATATTTTTTTTTAAACATTGAATTATGAATATATTAAAGCTTAAAGATAATTATCCTACGATAGAAGTAACATGTCATATTGGAAATCATAATTATAATTATCAATATAATGATTTAAAACTAGGATATTATCCAACAAAAAATAGAAAACAATACAAAGAGAAAAATATCGAATTCCTAATAATTACAAGGTTCAAGTTCTAATATATAATCAAGCTGTTATCTGTGAAATAAATTATCAAGATGATGGGAAGCTCATATAATTAAAGATGAAGAGTTGTCGACCTCATTTAAGGTGGAGAAAGAAAAGTAGAATATGAAGTAACTTGGGAAAAAAATATATATATATGAAATTATAGTAAATCATCATCTAGTAATGTTGCACGACAATTTATGCAGATATATATTTAAAAATATATATATACTATATTTTTATAAAATACATCGAGCTGAAGACATTGCAATATTAACGGCAATATTAACGGCAATATCTCGGCAAATTGAATAACTCGTATTCCAGTTCTTCATCTGGCATGTTCTCAACATTGCACGTAACAAGTGAGATTGAAGCTTTTGTAAACTACCAATAAGCTTTAGAAGTTGTGTGGAAAACTCGACCTTTTTGATGCAGAGGTACGTAAGATTCGGACAGAATTTTCAATTTCTCTCAGAGACACCAAGCATAGAGCTTTAGTTTTAGTATGGACTTGCCATTCTTTTGTAAGACTAAACTTATGTCCTGTGCACCGATCTGGGGGAATTAGTAATTTCTAAATTGCTGATGCTATGATTGAATATTTTCGACAGTTTCATATCACTCCACCTAATAAGAAGCGCCTTTAAATTTTCACAAACTTTCAGTACCTTGAACTCTGCGTTGTAAACACAATCTTCTAATATAATTTCTTGTAATGAATGTTTTTGACTCTCTAAAGAAAATGATTATAGGTCGAAATGTTGTTAAATTAAGCTTTCCATTTGGATCCATTTTTAACTTTAAATTCTAAACAAGCCGGGTTAAAAGCCTTTAGGAACCTTGCATAATTAAATAGTGTTTCGGAAAATTCCGTAATTACCCACAATTTAAAATAATTTTTTCTTCTTCGTCAAGAAAAGAAAAATATCCAGTAATGAACAATTGTGTTTGTTTTAATGAAAATGGATCTTGCCAAAGAATAGATATTGACATTTTGCACCAATACCGGTTCACATGTGCGCATGAGTATAAGGAATAAGGATCATTATTTAGTTTATGAAGAACATTCATCATTAATTCGGGATATCATCAAGTATTTTCGATGGCATGAGTTCAATAACTGTGTGGTTGTTAACAAATATATCGAGTATATCGAGTTATTTTTTTTTAGATTTTAGTTGGTGTTCAAAGATCAAGTAAGGAGTAAAGATGATGAATTACGTTATACCAGGAACGGAGCACGTAATAATACGTGTGTATTGTTTACAGGCAAGCTCTGATTGGATGATTCATCCTATATCAGGTACGGTGCGCAACAATGAGTTTCTATATACCAGGAACGGGTCCGTATTATTTCACCGAACACTTCACATTTCAACGATAAATTATTCACCGACAAGTTTATTTTACCGACAGTTCATTTCATTTCACCGACAAGTTTTTTCTATAAAGCACGCTAACTTTAACCCTAATTCCACCCTGACCTTAACGACAATGACCAGAATTACTTTGTCGGTGAAATGAGCTTCGATGAAAAAACTGTCGGTAAAATGAATTTGTCGGATAATTTGTCGGAAAATGGGGTTTTGGTGAGTTAATTGTCAGTGAAGCAAGCCGCACCGCCAGGGGCCAGGGACGTAGTGGAACGGAGTGTATGGTTCAGTTCGAATTTGCGTTCGTCCACAAAGAATAATAATCTGTTCTACATCTTGTTAATTCGAGTTGACGTAGAGGCTATGCATAATGATACGCCTCGTGATCCATTGGCCGGAATAAACCCAATTCCGGATAATCAAAGAAGATGAGTATGATCTGAATGACTTTCCACAAGCAGTAGTCACTAACTTAATAAATGCGGCAGTGAGAAGGAAGATAACCCTATAGGAAACGCTACATCAACAATTGTTTAACTCAGCTGCGATAGAACAAAATTTGCGACCTAACCCTCCTTGTCATTTAACTGCAGAATATCAACATGTTCATATTAAAGGCTGGCCTGCGTTATGAAGACGGAGAACCATCGGCAGCGCTAAGCCACACAAACTCAACTAATTTGCTGAGATAATAAAATAGACTTCTGGGTGCTATGCAGCCAATATGTATGATTTCTTTATATTAAAATCGCCTTTAATATGACTATTACTTGCACTCTCACCATAAAAATTATCATATGCTAATCCTCAAATAGGTTTTCGCATTGGGTGGGCTATTCACGAAGCATCCGTACTAATATGAACTTTTTTGTCTGGGTCCGCTCTTAAACCTTCAGATCCATGTGAAAATTTGGCTTAAAACCAGATCAAAAACTCATGGTACTGTATTGGCCAAAAATATAGAAATCGTCATCATAATTCTTGTCATGGGATTTATCCAACCAAATATTGACTGGATTTGGTTATTTTACTCGGACTTGAAATATCTAGTTTAGCAATGGCTTATGCGAAATCCTACTTCTAATAATTAAGACTCAATGTCACTTTCAAATTTTTATTATGATAATTAAGTAGATATGTATAATAGCTAAAATATTTAATTAATATAATTACTATAATTCCTAAAGTGCTCTAACTTTTTTCCTAAACCAAACTTAATCGACAAAACTGTAGTGTGAAATTTTCTGTTTTACAATAACGTACATAAAAAAATATTTTATTTCCTTGAAGTTATATCTAATTAAAAGGTTTATAAAATACTAAAAAACTAGCAATATACGATTACAAAAATCATTATCGTTATTTACGTTCCTGGTTTTAACACGATTGTGTTGCGCAGCTACCTTATTTTGCATTAAACGAGGCTTGCATATGTATGATTTTTAATCCTGATATTTTTCAATAATGTAATAAAAAAATTGCGTGTTGACATTGCGTGTCAAGCTAGACTATTATAATATTAAATAAAATTACTATGTTAGGTAACAAAGAGTATGGTTTCCAGAAACGGAATATAAACCTAATTACAAACATGTTAGAGATCTTTGCAAAGAATGATTGCATACTATTAGAACCTTGTATTGGAATAATTTGGAGCTGAACTGGTACTTATTGCAGAAAGATATCCAAATCATCTTACATACGTACAGTACGTACCTCAATGACTATTAATAATTACGTTAAGGTGCATGCCGATCATTTAAGAATACTTCTTTTTTTGTTCTAACAATATATACTGTATATCCAAATTTCAAGTGATAAAGCCAGTAAGCACTATGCCGAATTTGAGTAATTCATAAAACTAAGCTGGCTATTGAATAATTGTTAAAACTCTAAAAATATCTATTGAGTATTTTTAGCGCATGTTGTTGATTGTTGAAAGAGCTAAGTTGAAATCGCTTGCAATTTGTGCAAGAGTAATTTCTTTTTTAATTGCTAAAAGTGTAGATCGATTAATTAATTTAAATGAAACATGATATTTTTGACACATATCAAAACGATTGTAAAAAATTCTCATTATAGTGCTGAGCGTTATGAGCATAAGCGAGATGAGAAGAGATGCGATGCTCACCGCTCAAAAAATTTTTTCGCTAGCTGAGTAGAATGTGTTATGTATACAACAAGTTGTATTGATTTTACTAAGCAGATCAGAGTAATAAAATTAAAAAAAAAAAATTATCTAAGTATTCTCTCCAAGTTAAAAAATTCTTTGCATTAAACCATTGTAGGTAAATCGATAGTCAAATGGATGTGCTTAGCCGAATAATGCCTTAAATAACTCTACCTACACAAAAATCCGCAGTAAACATCTTGGTGATACCATTGTCACGGTAACGAATTGTATGCGGGGAGCTTGTATAGAAACAAAAATGAAGCGATCGGTGTCTTGTGCACGTGATGCACGTGACCCACGGTAAAGATCAATTATGCAACCGTCAGTATCATGCAATAGTATACCGAAGTAAGGTAACAATTATAAATAATGTGGTAAATATATGTAGTGATATGAGAGTCAAAAGTCGTATAACCGATTTATTATGTAAATACTGTAATATGGCCAAAGAATATATATAAGCGAAGCGCAAATAATAAAGAATAGTTAATTAGTTTAGTGATGCTTACCTTAATAAAAATCAATCGAATAAATTGAATAAATACTTGCCCTTTGTATTGCCTTGTTAATATTGTCATTGAAATCGCTTAGGCGAAAGTAATTTGTGCTCATCATCTGTGCTGGGTTGTTTTGTGAAGAAAATCATAAATTAACACATGATACCATTGTGATTTAACCAGTCATAAACTTCTCGTAATTCGAGCAAATATAGTTTTCAATTTGGAATGACCGATCTATAAGTCCTAATAAGTTTTATCTTAAGAAAGTTGTACTTAGGGATATTAATTGGTCCTTTGGGATCAAATCCTAACCAATCCTTATAAGGGTCAGACCTTAAATCATATGAAAACACAATACACTTTTATAAGACTTAGCTGAATTGAATTATTATAACAATACCAAATTAATTTGATTGGATGGACTTATTTTAAAGTTTCAATTCAAAGGATTCAAGTCCTATAAAATGGATTATATTTTTCTTATATTTTTATCTTTTTTTATAATTGTAAAGCATATTAAAATCTATATAGATTTTTAAAAAAATTGCAAAAAAAAGTTTTTTTTAGATTTTTATTGTAAAAAGTGTTAACTTTATTAAGGTAAAGGTACCTATTTCCGTGGATATACCTATTTCCGTTGTTAGTATATATTTCTTCTTTCTAAATAGAATTTTGAAACTATAATAGAAAGTTTAAAAGATATTTGCAAAAAAATATTTGTATCTTTTTTGAGAAGATGTTGAATGGAATTATATATATTAAGAATATAAATTTCTACAGTGCAGACAACCTAGTCCCAACCAATAAAAATTTTTAGTGGCCAAATTCAGATTTTATTTTTTATATATATGAAGAGGCCAATTTGAAAATTTAGCTAATATTTATATATAAAGTGGGCAAATTTAAATTTATAATATAAGGGAGATGGGGGTATTATGGACATGTTAAAGTTTCTACTAATAAAACTTTTTAATTATCAAATAGATTTTTATACTATTTTTATTATTTGAACTATGCTTAATAAAGAATAAATTACTGTAAAAAAATCTTTATATCATATATTGTTTTAGATATAAATAATTAGTACACAAAATAGAATATAAAAAAAACCAAATTTTAGAAGAAAGGGGGGTATTGTGGACACATGAATAAAATTTGATCTACCGGTCCGTTTTGGATGATTTTACCACCAAAATGACCGTCTCAGTGAGACGATTCTAACAAGCACAAAATCGTAAAATCCAATCACGGGATCCCAAGATCGTTAAAGGTATATTATGTAACAATTTGCAAATTTTCAAATATATACAAAAACTTATATTTTGCATAAATAACGGTATCTTGTGATCTAGTGATCAGAATTGGTTGATTTTTATACCATTTGATTCGTCTCTCTAAGACGATTCGAATGGTATAAAAATCATCCAATTCTGATTACTAGATCATAAGATACCCGCCCTGTCCACAATACCCCCCTGTCCACAAAACCCCCACCTCCCTTATATAAAAGAAAATTTCTAAATACAACCCATGGTGATGATCACCATAGTCATGTGTTTGTGCAACTACGTGATAAACTTACAGATATATGTAAAGGCAAGTAGTAAAAATTTTTGTGAATTGCTATTACTATATTTCTATATTTAATTTTTTCTTTGGGTACATAGCGATAGTAAATTATTAAATTATGCTCAGTTTCATTAATACAAGTCCACTCAAAAATAATTCAAATAAAATGTAGCTGTTAAATCGTTTATTGAACCACATTATAGTAAACATTTAGAATTATAGCACACATTTATTTTACTATAAACTAGTATAGTAGTAGTATAGTTGCCATATGCTGCTCGCTTTGCTCGCAGCTAGGCAGCAGTCTCACGAAGTGTATATCTAAAAAATTTCAGCTTTTGGTAACTTTCTCAACAAAGATGTTTACTAATACAAAAATGGTGTAAGTATATACTTACTTTACTATAAACTAGTACAGTTGCTATACGCTGCTCGCTTCGCTCGCAGCTAGGCAGCAATCTCATGGAGCATATATTAAAAAAACCCCAGCTTTTGGTAACTCTCTCAGCAAGGATGTTTACCAAGGGTGGCAATCAATTAATCGACAATCACTTCACCGACATAACATTTCACTGACAATTATTCACCGACAAGTTCATTTTACTAACAGTTTATTTCACCAAAGCTCATTTCACCAACAAAGTAATTCTGGTCATTGTCGTTAGAGTCAGGGTGGAATTAGGTAGAATTAGGGCTAAAGTTAGTGTGCTTTTTGAAAAAAACTTGTCAGCGAAATGAACTTCAGTGAAACAAACTGTCGGTAAAATGAACTTGTCGGTGAGTATTTGTCAGTGAAATGTTATGTCAATGAAGTGATTGTCAGCAAAATAATACGAACCCTTTACCACACAAAAATGATATATCATTAACTCAAACCACTAGGCCTATATTTGCTAAAAAAAAAAAAAAAGAAAAAATTGTAAATAAGAATTTATACAAGAATGAACAAGAAAACATATTTGTTAAAACTTATCTAATACCAAATGGATCATTCATGCAGTCTTGTGCTATTATCTAATAAATAAAATAAGTTGTTATAAAGCTATCAAAATTATAGATATTATATTATCATGAAAGTTCAACCAAATTACTAACACTTTCCCCAAATGTGTGCATTCAAATGTATACCATATAATTTCACTATTATTATTAAATGTTACTCTTTTTTGATGTAAGGAGAAACCTGTAGTCCTGGTTAAATATTGAGACGTAACTCGGCTAAATCCCATTCAAGAATGAAGTGCCTACTAAAATTTGAAAATCCTGATCACTATTTTGCTCTAATTCTGTAAGTAACTTTGCCATTTTACTTGTTTCTGGAGTTTTTAGCTCTACGCATATGTTGCTTAAAGTCTCTAAATTTGTCAATGAGCTATTTAAAAATTCTAAAAAATTTGAATTTAAAGCACAAAAATGCTTAGAAATAATATTACTACTTACCTTCCATAATTCTAAGTTTTTTTGTAATGTGATTCGCTAGATATACAATAATAAAATAATGTAACAACAAAAAAAATAAACTTAACAATATAGTACAATACTAAACTAAATTCTGAGACGAAAGAAGCAAAGTAACAAAAGACTAAAAGAATGCATGACTCATTGCTAAGTAAAACAATAGAAAATTAGCAAAAAGGAACAAGAAAATAAAGGCCTACTTATATGTTAAAATAAGTAAGCAAACAAATTTGTGTTTAAATTAATAAAGCTGTTTTAGTAATGCAAACATAGCAATAGTAGCTAAAGAATGCACAACATGTCTCTAAGTGAAACAAAAAAAAAATAGCGAAAGAAAACACAAAAACAAAAGGTCCAATTACAGGTGAAATGAAAAGCAAGCAAATTAGTGATAGGAGTAAATAGTAAAACTAGTTTATTCAAACGATAGAGTAAAGGTAATAAAAATTAATTAAAATGAAGAGTAGATTAGATGTTAAATAAGATTTACGCGTAGTGGTTCATGTGATAGTAGTGATTATTACTATGGGTGATTTTAATTATATTTTTATATAAAAATAGTTTAATTAAAAAAGACCAAATTTGCTTTTTTTTATATATATAAAAAGCTCCCAAATTTTATATTTAATCATAAAAATACAATAATTTCAACATACTATAACTTTTTTATAAACAGATTTAAAAAAATTTAAGAACATGGAAGTGTTTAGCTTGTTTTGATTTAATATTTTAAAATAGTATTTTTTGTTTACTATATTTTTTTAAAAAAGAATTAAATTTGAATGTTATCAAATTTATTGGTCAGGACTAGGTTGTTTGCACTGTAGTTAAATTATCAAAATTGGCCCAGTATATCAAAGTTATTAACAATTAAAATTAATTTTCAATTGTTAATAACTTTTGCTACAACTTAGAAGCTTTATTTTGAAAATAATTATTATATATTTTTGATTTATACTACTTTAAAGATGCTTAATTTTTATATAATACATTAAAAAAATTAATAAAAATAAGGCAATTCACATGTTTTGGCCTTTNTAACTTTTGATCTACTAGACTAATTTTGATAATTTAACTACAGTGCACAACATCTAAGACTAAAATAATTTCAAAAATTAATAGCTCTTGATTATAAAAGATATGAAAAATAAAAGCCGCTAAGTTGTAGCCAAGTTAATTTGCTACAACTTAGAAGCTTTATTTTGAAAATAATTATTATATATTTTTGATTTATACCACTTTAAATATGCTTAATTTTTATATAATACATTAAAAAAATAACAAAAATGGAACAAGTCACATGTTTTGGCCTTTTTATTGGCTATTTTAGGACCCCGAAATATACATAAATAGGTCAGATTGATTATAGGGAAACTAAAAAAGAAAAAGATTTGCAGAAAAAACTTCAAAAATAAGCAAAAAACTACTATAAATAGAAAAGAGTTGCATAAAAAGTCACAAAAATAAGCAAATTTATACCTGACCTATCTATGTATATTTCGGGGTCCTGCTATTTTTAAAAAATTGTTGATTAATAAAATTTTAGTTACTAAAAAAATTTTTAACCAATTAAAATACAAGAAATTATAAAACATCAAAATTTATTATAAATTTTTTAAAAGGGTAAATTATGTGCTTTAGTCTTTAGATATTGCATACTATACCAAAATAATTCTTTTAATGAGTAAATTCTATCAAGCCCAAAATAATTAAGATCTAATTACTAGATTCTAAGATTGGAATTTATATTTTTAATTAAAAAGTCAAATTTAAATATCTTTTTACCAAATTTTAAACAAAATAAAAACAATACTACTGATTTAATGTATTTTCAGATGCTGAACACAATTACTTAATGCATAAAGTTAGAATTAATTAGTAAAATTTTGCGAATTATAAGATTTTATAAAATTTTATTAATAAAATTCTATAAAATCTTATTATTCATAAGTTTTTACTAATTAATTCTAATACAATGCACTAACTAAACTTATTTAGCACTTAAAAATATATTAAATCAGTAGGGCTATTTTTATTTTACTTGCAATTTGGAAAAAAGATGCTTAAATTTGACTTTTTAGATCAAAAATCCAAATTAAGCATCTATTCTCTAAATTTCAAGTAAAATAAAAATAATTCTGCCAACTTGATGTATTTTTAGCTACTAAACATGTTTACTTATTGCATTAAGGTACAATTAATTAGTAAAATTTTGTGAATTATAAGATTTTATAGAATTTTATTAATAAATTTCTACAAAATCTACATGATTCGCAAAATATTATTAATCAATTCTAACTTTATGCATTATATAATCATGTTCAGCACTTAAAAAATATATTAAATCAGTAGAGTTGTTTTTATGTTACTTAAAATTTGGTGAAAAGATGCTTAAATTTGACTTTTTGATTAAAAAATCTAAAATTATGCATCATTCCTCAAAACTTCATATAAAATAAAAACAATTTTGCCAATTTAATATATTTTTAGAAGATGACAAGTTTACTTAGTGAATAAAGTTAAAATTAATTAATAAAAATTTGTGAATTATAAGATTTTATAATTTTACTAATTAATTCTAATTTAATGCACTAAATAAACTTGATCAGTGCAAAAAAATATATATAAACATATTAAATTTAGATTAATTTGCTAATTTCAGATCAGACCTAGACCAAACTCATAATTGAGTTTGAGTCTAATCTGAAGTTTGAAATTAGTAAAATTTAGAGTCTGGGTCTGATCTGATCCCAAAAGCACTAGTTACACTAAGGCAGGTATTTTGGTAGCAAAATTATAAAAAATAAACTAGTAAATTAAAAGTTATTTATTATCAAATATTCTATTTTAACTAATTTTGTATAGGCATACATTAATTTGCTTAGACCATGTGCATGCATGCATGCATCATGCACATAGTGCCTATTTCTAGCTACACATACACTTTTGGTACCTAATTTAAGTAGACTACCTAAAGGTTCTACGCTAGCTACTATACCTACTACCCAATTACAGTATTGCCAAATGTTATCATGGTATATTAAGAATTTTGCTTCAGCTATTTTCAATTTATTTTATTTTTTTTATTTGTTTATTTTTTTATTTTTTTTGAATAAAAACATGTGGATTCACATGATTGATTTTGATTGATCAATTATACCATAAAATAATACCCTTATTATTATTATTATAGTTTATTATAGACTATCATTTATATATTCTTTTTTTTAGAACAAATATAGTATGACTAAAATGGAATGTAGCTAGAATAGGTGTAGTACAAATATTAGTAAAAATAGTTTTTTTTTATAGTACTAACATTTATTCTTTTTTTTCAAAATGAATTATTAGTTAGTATAGAGCATAGTAGTAGTATAATAAATAGATTAATAGTAACTTTTTTTAACAATATTTACTATA
>QKWP01000314.1:257218-295146 GCA_003550325.1 Gigaspora rosea
GTCATATATCGTTTCAAATAATTACGATTATAATCGATTTATAGATATATAACGATTTAATATAAAAAATGATATATATCGATTATAGATATATATCGATTTTTATCCAATTAATCGATATATAACGATATTTTAATAATCGATATAAAACGATTAAGTGCTATATATCGATCAATATCTATATATATAATTTCCCGATGTTATTGCTATTAATAGTAATAGTTGTTTGGTTGATTAATATAAGTTTTAGTTGGTTGACAACTAGTTGGTAATTAACGATTAATCATAATTGAACTAGTTGGTAATAAATCGATTAGTTGTTTAAATTTTTTTTAAATCGATTAGTTGAAAAGTTGCCAACTAGTTGGTTTTTCAACTAACGATTTGGAACTCTATTGACGGGTCTATTTATAAAGCCCGGACCCGGCCCGGTATTTTATATACCCGGTTCAGACCCGGCCCAGTATTTTTTTAGCCCGGCCCGAACCTGGCCCAGTATTTTTTAGCCCGGCCCAAACCCGACCCAATCAATTTACGGGTCTAAAATTTAGGCCCAGACCCGACCCGACCCGGCCCGACCCGCAAATTTGCGGGTCTGACCCGGCCCATTTCGGACCCTATTTCCAGTTAGTAGAAGAAACTCTTTTTCCTGATGCTACCACGCTGTAGGTGAGCCTAGGGGTTGTATTTGGTTCTAGTTGTATGTTATTGGCCTTTGAAAGTGTCGTTTCTAGGTGGTCTGATTCAATAGTAGAATCCGAAACAATCTCCATGTCTATGTCCTGTTGTTTATTCGTAGGGTCAGCCGGTGGGTGTCGTTTGTTGATTTCAATGGTATCGATATCGAAGTCAAAGAAGTTTTTTTCGGTGAACGCATGTTAAGATGGGTCGTTCTGTGAGGTTGTTGAGGTCGTTAGGTCAATTGAGGTGTTTAATTCCGGTTGTTGGCTCGGTGCCTGTGTTCCCACAGTCGGTTGATCAGTTTGGGTTGTTGTTGTGGCCTTGTGACACATATAGGGGTTATCGTGAAAAAATGTAATGGGTACTGATGCGGGTCCTGAGAAATTTGTAGGGTTTGTTTTGATCGGCAGGTGAGCTGACGTCATAGGTGAATTTTTCGGGGTCAACACAGATTCCCCAGAAACATCCGAATTTTCTTCGACACTTTTATTGGGGGGAAGGGTTCCTGGCCGTACTGTAACAGGTGGTGAAGTCTCAGCTTTAGATTTTTTTGTTGCTTGTTCCGTGTTGTAATCGTCTATTTCCATAGAAGTACGGTTATTGTCCTCTTCTTGAGTGTCCATGTTGGTGATACTAGAATCTTGTGTTGCCGACATAGTCGGCAACGGTTTTAAAGCAGGAGAAAGCGTACAGGTGGTTCGACTTCGACTTCGCTTTATATTGAACGTTGTGAAGGGAAGCCCAGACAATTTCTGTCTAGTTAATATTTAATTAAGCTTAGTTATTATGCGAAGGATGCTCTTTTTCGCCAATGAAATTTTTTGTTTGTTGTGTTTTGCGATTTTCAGAGGTGTACAGGAAAGAGTACGTACTCATTTTTTTTTACTTTTATTTATCTTTTTTTTACTAAAAGCATTTTTCTTTTTTTTTTATATTTAGTATCACCATCCTTGTTTGTTGGTGCCTCTTTTTATTACTTTACTGGTGTTTCAACTTTGTCGCTTTCTGGTTGCATTCACTATACCGTGTTGCATTCGTTAGTATGAGCTGTGATGTATTGACATGTCATGTTGCAGTTCACCGGTACAATGTCATGTTCCATTACTAGTTCGTGTTGACTAGTTCCTGTACTAGTATTTCAACACTATTTTAACAGTATCGTTATATTGTTTATTTCTTTTGCATATCGGTTGCCTTTCTTTGCTGGTGTTTAGATTGTTGACAGTATATAAAGCAACAAATTAAGACAAGCAGTTTGTTTAGATTAGAGTTATGGATAAGTTTAGAGTGAGGGTTAGAATAGAATTAGATGGTTAGGGTCCGCGGGATTAGTGTAAGTTAGGGTTATGTTTAGATAGTTGTGCAAAGGTTAGAGTAAGGTTGGTGTTAATGACAAGGTAGGTTAGCATTTAAATTAGTATTAGATTATAGCATTATATAAATAAATATGAATAAATACGAAATAAATACAGTATCAGGTATGAACTGATATATAAAAATTTTTTTTGAAAAAAGACAATGTCATATAATTTTAAATTTATTATAAATAAAAAAATATATATTTAATCGCTTTAAACACGTATCAATCAAAAAAAAAGATTTTTTGTTTAATCAGCTTTAAAAATAACCAAACTCTAATTCTGCGCATCAAGATCAAATGTAACGTAAAATTAAAGGAAAAGAATGAAGTTTTCAAGAAATCAAGAAATCACTGGTATCTCTGTCAGGCTATGAAACAAACTAACAAAAAAAATTTATACAAATGTAGTCCCTCCCAGAGATTTAAAGTTCTATTGCTTTGAATCTTTGATGTTTCGTTATCATACTTCGCACTCCATTAATTTATTAAAGCTATATACTATGTACTATATTTATTATAAAAGCATCTATGATGGTGGTTTTGCACCTATTATACAGTATTTGTATCGAATTTCTCAATTTTTATAAGTTTTGTATATAAAATTTTATTCATCTAGAGTTAGTATTTAGAGTTAGGGTTAAGCTTTAAAAAGTGTTTTTAGGAGCGTAGAGCATTTTTACTTAAAGCACTACGTAACATAAGTGTGTTAGTAAAAGTCACATACAGTACCAGGTACTATATATCTGACATTATAAAATTATAAATTACGATCACGTTTTAAAACATTTGCCATCTCTAATTTTGATTGGATAATCATTTATTCTAGAATGTTAATCGAATAAAAACAATTTTTGTACTACCTAGGCAAATTTCAATTAATCTAGGCAAATTTTATGATATATACACATAGGTTTTTTTAAAATGGTATAGGAGCTTAAAGTTTTACTACCATAAATAAAAGGGCTTGATCTATGTGCTACAAAATTTTGGCTGAAATTGATCGTTATTTAAAAAAGTTTTATTAGTGACGTATTTGTGAAACACAGGTAAAAATTTTTTTTGCACGACAATCCTATATGAAAATGATCTACATTCACCCTACCCTTAAGTATTTTAAGTATTTTAGTATTTTATTTTATATATAGTGATTAAATTTTTGCTACATCTAAAAAAAAACAATGAGTACTAGTCCTAAAAAATATTATAGTGGCCTACCATATTATTGTAAACACTTTTTAAAAATTTATTACTTGGGATCGGGTAAGTAAAACAGCGTAAAATTTATGTTATGTAGTAAGTAGATTCCAAAATATAATATATTAAAATTTCGTATAATTTAATTAGATTACACTGAAGTTATACAAAAAAACTGTAAACATAGTTTTTCATTTGACCAAAAATTCAAATTCAATTTTTTTATTTATAATTATTTTTTTTTACAAAGCATAAAAATTATTTCCGTTTTAATGCTTTATAAATATATCAATTTATGCCTTTTTAGGATGTTTAGGCTTTTTTTGTCTCTGTTCTACAAGACTAAAATGTGTAACAGGTTATGCGTATTGTCGACTATACATCTGAAATATGCAAAATTCTTTAAAGTTCATTTATATTAGATTAGGGTTAGGATTTGATGTTAGCAAAATGTATAGTAAAATTGTTCAAGGAAGACTTTTTATTAAAGCTCAAAAGATAGTTTCTTATGCAGTTTGCTGACTTTTTGGCAAACAAACGTTTGTTTTGGAGTTTCTTTGATTGTATAATGTTACACCTGATCTTGAAATCTAGTTGGTAATCTGGCACAAATCTGTTATACATTTTAGACATGCCTCTGTCCTACCTGATGAAACTCTTGAATAATATTTTGCACTACGGATTTGTTGCATCTAACAGCTGCTATGATGGTACAAACTGAATCATCTTACTGGTGGCCATAATTTAGTGCACTCCTTTGGTCTTCTGTTAAATCTTTATGACTACCCATTGTTTTGTGAGAAAAAATGAATATGTATTATTATACTAATCTATCATACAAACCTAGCCTTTTTTATACTACACAACGTTGGCACTATATATAAGAATGAAATTATTTTAGGTTCTAAAACCTGAAATTAAAATTTGAAGATGAAATTGTTTTTGATCTATTTTACTTAAAAGACAAAATTATTTAATACTTTTTTTGAATAGATAAAATTATAAGAAACATATCTATATAAATTTTATTTGCTTTTTCTTATAAAAAATTTTAATTTTTTCTAATGAAGATGAAATAGACCTTTTTCAAAAATCTATTTTGGTGGTATTACTAATTGGTACAATATCCTATTTCATTTAGGCGAAATTTTAAGCTAATCCAAAACAACTACAATCTTCAGTAAATTTTTTAGTAAATTCAGAAAAATCCAAAATTTGATTTTCAGTCAAATCCAAAATAGAAGTTCATCAACTTCCTGTATATTTTTCACATGACCAGAAACGATGATTTTTTGTGATAAGATAACATAAATTTTGTAATTTTTTGTGAACAATTTAAAACGATTTTGTGCAATTTTGTGCAATATAAAGTAAACTTTTGGATCAATTTGAAGTGATTTTGAGAGTTAATTTGAATTTTATAAAATTTTGTAACAATGAATAAAATATTTTTTATTTGTACTATAAAAAGTTCTATATAAAAAAATGAAAAAAAGTTATTGGCATATAAAATATATAAAAATTCTCAAAGTTCTATATTAAAAATTTCCATAATGATAAAATTCAATACCAGTTAAAATATATTATAAATAATTGTTTTAAGTGATTCTTTAGATAATTTTAACAATCATTATCTAAAAGGAGCAATCCTCAAGGCATTTAGTCCTACTAGTTAGTAAGTTCTATAGCAAAAATTATCAGCTGGGCACTTCTAACATAGTAAATGACTACGATTTTATTAGTAAATTTTTAGTAATCCTGGGCAAAATTGATAATTTCTGGCCCTACCAATCAGAATTCTAATGCATTCCGACCAGAAATTTTGGGGACCTTCTATGAAATTATGTAAAAACATACCAATCTATTGAATTTTGTAAAAATTTATAGCAGAACTATGTGAACATATGCTAATTTATCTATTTTGTGAAATTTTGTGATTTTTACAAAATTTTGTGATTTTTGTGATAATTTGTAAAACACAATATCTCATCATCCATGCACATGCCCCAATAAAATTGTGTGAAATTTTAGTATATTGTACCTTGAGAACTGCTTAAAACGCAATATAAATTTTGTGCTATATTTACTTACCTGAACCCGACTTATAAATTTTTAAAAAGTGTTCACAATAATATGGTAGGCCACTATAATAGCAGTACTTGCTATAAAGAGTTAAGTTTTTATATTTCTAACACATATTTATATTTATTGTACTATATACATTTTTTATAATTTTTAGTTTGATTTAATAAATTTTTTTATTTCTATCTACTTGAAAAAATTACACAACACTTATTTACTGCTATACAATTAACAACAACTTCCATTTTTTTTAAAGATAATGGCTAAACTTAAATTGCTTTGTCTAATTTTTTTTCCTATATTAAATCCATATTGTTATTTAATTGATCAAACTAATTATTATTAAATTTGTCTATTAGCAAAAATAGAGCCCCAGATATTTAGTACAAAGATCAATATTACATGTTTTAGCAAAAACCCCCAAAATTTAAAAAACAAAAAAAACCAGTTTTTGGCAATTATCTTGGCATTCAGTAGTCCAATTTAAATAAACTTTTTTTAAAATGAAGCTCTTAGTAAGGTGCATCTAACAAACAAAAATTCTTTCAATTCTGATTACTAGATCATAAGTTATTTAAGTAAATATAGTTTTGTCATTTTTAGCAAATTAGATCAAAAATTAGCCAAATCCAGTTATGATCTATATAAAAAATATGCGAGGTTCTGCAGAAATACTTATATTACAAAAATAGCCAAAATTTTCTACTATACTTAGAAAAATGATAAAGATCTTTGAATTTTCTTTAAAAAATAATAAATTATGAATAGTATTAGAATCTAATTGATTTTTCTTATATACATAGTCTAATTATGATTTCTTGTAAATTCTAATATAAGCATAAAGTACAAAAAGATTTTTGAAATATTCTGAAAGTAGGCTATTGGTATTTAGCTATTAACTAGCTGCTTAGCCAATAATTTGGTTAGCTGGCTAAGCCAGCTGACCAAATGTATATGGCTTAAATTACTATGCTATCTAAATACTTGTAATATTGATCCCAAAAGTTATTAGATTTGAACAAAAATAGTAAATAACCTTCAAATGACCTTCAAATAATCTCAAATGACCCCAAATAACCCAATTTTATAATGAATTTTAGTCTGAAATGGTCTAGATCATTTGAAAAAAGGCAAATGATCTCTAATTTTACCATCCAAGGATTCAAATAATTTTCATAGTGTGTTATAACATTTTGTTTTGATCTTTCTGATCATATTACATTACACCAATTCATAATTCACTATCAGATGATTTCCACATGATTGAGAAATTTGTTATTGTTTTTATTTTTAGCACACCTGGGGTAGTTCGTAAAAAATACTGTAGGATTGCCAAATTTCCAGATTTGGGCAGGGACACAGAAAAATTTGGACATCAAATTGCAAAAATTTAGCAAATATTTGGATAAATTTAGATAAAAAATTTTTTAATATTTAAAATTTGAAAAATATTTTATATATCAAAACTCATTATTTGCGCTCACAAATAAAAAAATTTTGTTGCCATTGCCAGTTACTACTGTACTATTTAAGATAATGAAAACATTGATAGGAAAATACTGTCTGATTAATAAAAAATTCCAAACTGTTAGAGTTTTGAAAAGTAAATATAGAAAGATTTTACTATGATGTAAATTAAATTATCACTATTGGTGAAAATTAGCAATAATTTTCAATGATTTTACCCTAATCACCACCTTAAAAAATTTTGCTACGGCATAAGGATTAAGGTTTGAGTATTTTTGATTTGATTTGATTTTATATTACACCTGATCTTGGATTTTAATGTTTTAGGGTGGTGACACTAGGATGGCTCATAATGAGAGCTAATATTATAAACACAATCTTATTGGTCAAATCACATGCATAAAGATCTATTTTTATTGGTCAGATCACATGCGCCCTTAAAATTCGGAAAAATTTGGGTTAAATGCAAAATTTTGGAAATCTTTGGATTAGGTGTAAAAATTTGGAAAAATTTGGAAAAATTTATTTCCAAAATTTTCCATGTCCCTGATGCCCAGGCAGGGACCCGTAAAGATTTTTGATGTTATACAAAATCTTTACCCGAATTTAAACCATTCCGACAACGTGAGTAACTCACGTGCAAAAATTTAAAATCTCGAACGCCGGTCAACATTTGAAAGCAAAATTTAATAAAATATAAATGCCGGATAAAAGTTTATTCAAGCTACCGCGCTTTACTAGAATTAGAACACTATGGTACCTTACCGGTATTTGCAAATACGATCAATCAAATCTCACACAGCAAATACCTCAGCTATTCGGCACGAAGTGCCGAATAACTATTAATTATTTGCGTTGTTGTAAAAATCGATTATATTTTTATTTCGTGATTTTTTAAAGCTCATTTTCGGAAAAAATCGGAATTTTGCTGAGAATTTTGGGGTCGCTTAACGGGGCTCCATGCTAAATTATTTACTAACATAGTGCTGCGCAATATGATTGGCCTACTATGTAAGATTTTTAATATTATGTCGATCAATTTATTGCCATAGCGATAGTACTGTAGTATAAGAAAAAAACTAGTATTTTTAACTCTTTCTAGTAAAGCAAATTCGATTCTGTAACTTGCAAACGATATAAAATAGTGTAGTTTTAAAACTATGTTGAGATATTTTTCAATTCATTTTATTAATTTGACTAAACTTATAAATTTAATAAATTTTTTAACGATTAAATAATAGAGACCTGCTAAAATTTATATTAATATTAAATATGGCAACATAGTTTTTATATCATTTTCAAGTCACAGAACTGAACTTGCTTTATTATTAGAAAGAAAGTTATAACATTTTAATAGTACTATTTAAATGATTAGGCTATAGAGACCTACTAAAATTTATATATTAATATTAAATATGGCTTTGAAACCACACTATTTTTATATCATTTGCAAGTTACAGAATCGAATTTCTTTACTAGAAAGGGCATTATAGCATTGTGAAATACATAGTTTTTAGATTTTTATCTTTTAGTGCGAGTGCGTTAACGCACTCTATAAGATCTGATGTAACGTAAATCAAAACAACCAAAACAACCCGTCCTTTGTTAGTTAGGGTTAGGGTAAGGCGAGAGTAATGTATGGGCGGGAAGAGGAGTTTTATAGTAAAATTTTGCAAGGAAATTTCTTTGTTAGTGCATGAAGAGTGTTTTCATAAGCAAAAATATAAGCTATAAGCGATTTTTTAAAATATCGCTGTTTTTTTCGCTTACTGAGATCTGATTGGTTTATCAGGTGGGTGCGTTACTAAATCATATAAACCTAGTTTAAATTTTTTTTTAAAATTTATCGACAAAATTTAAAAATCTTTGGGCAAATCATATAGTGCTGCACTATGTTTGTAAATCATTTGTGTGGAACACCCCAGTCGCTTAAAGACGTACGTCAATGATCAATGATCATCACGGGATATACTATTCTAAACGAAGTTTTTTTTTTAAAACTTATAGCGAATGTTTCTCAATATCTACTTGATCAAATTCGGAAAATACCCTGATCTGCTTAGTTATTCAAAAAATTAAATACAACTTGGTTATATACAAACACAAGCTTTGTTATATAAAGACATTCTACTCGGCTAGCAAAAAAATTTTTTTTGAGTTGTGAGCAGCGCGTCTCTTCTCATCTCGCTCATGCTCATAGCGCCCAGCACTATAATGAGTATTTTTTTTACAAGCTGCTTTTCAAGCGAGATTTTTGCCCACAACAATCGCTTTGGCATGTCTAATGAAACTTATCCAAAAATAGCATATTTCATTTCTAAATTAATCGATCTACACATTTAGCAATTAAAAAGCCCAAAAGGAAATAACTCGCACAAATTGCCAATCAGAAATAGCTGCACGCACATATTTAAAAGTTTTTTTTATAACAACAATAAAATAATCAGAATAATCAGGCAATCATAATAGATATATTCAGTTATAACGAAAGAATTAAGATACTCTTAAATGATCGGCATGTACCTTAACAAACGTCATTCTGTGATAATCAAGATTTCAGGAGGTAAGATGATTTGAATGACCTTCCGCAAACAGTGAAGCACCAATTCGACTGCGGATTATTACAATACAAGGTATGCATGCAATACTTTCTACTTGTTTAGCATACCATCATGCTTCGGCAAAGATCTCTAATATGTTTTTTACCACATTTTTTATTGCCATTTAGCATGTCTGACAACATATTCTACGTACTTTATATTCCGTTCCCGGAAACCATACCTAACATAGTAATTTTTATTTTAAATCGATATAAAGAAATTAGAATATTATCATAATTGTCTAGCAAGAATGATTCTTTGACACGCAATTTTTTTTATTACACTATTGAAAATATAAGTATTAAAAAAATCTTGTATATGTCAAACCCCATTTAATGCCAAATATAGAAACATATAGAAACATATTCATCGTTGCAATCAAGATTTCAAGAGGTAAGATGATTTGAATGACCTTCTGCAAACAGTGAATTCGATTCCATATCAATAAGTACCAGTTCAACTCCAATACAAGGAATGCATGAATACTTTCGGCTTGTTTAACATGCAATCATGTTTTGGCAAAAATCTCTAACATGTTTGTTACCGCTGTCGAACGTCATTTAACATGCCTGACATCATATCTACGTACTTCATATTCCGTTTCAGGAAACCATACCTAACATAGTAATTTTATCGAAAAGAATCACGTTACACATCATTTGTACTTTATTTTGGATCATGCCGGCGGTAATTTAGGCCGGGTTGATTTTTTATTGAAAGTTAGCTGAATACAAGAGCAGCAGAGTGAAAAGACGGCTGGATTGTTCAGAACAGCAATGCCACCCGCGAAAGTAGCAATCATGATTGCACTGGGGGTCGCCGTGGGAACAGCCGGTGGTTTCCCGCTCACCGCAGCGAACCGGCTGGGCGAAGAAATAATAGAATCACGTGCTCCTTAACTGGGTGGGGCGAGGGAACTTTTCTCGACTTTGGCGCTACCGGATAAACTTATACTCACTTGATAGCTTCCAAGCCCGTTTCGGTTCTTGTTTTAATTACGCCGGTGCGTACGCTCTGACATGTGTTATTCATGCATGCATAGATTTTTCCCACATCGTTTGATCTTTGGGCGGTTGTGGCTGTGTGGCCCTTCTCTTTTCGATCACGTGATCTATTATCACTCCGCATTTAAATCGATTCAAAGAAATTAGCATATTATCGCAATAGTCTAGCTAGAATGATTCTTTGACACGCTATGTCAACACGCAATTTTTTTATTACACTATTGAAAATATACAGTATTAAAAAATTATTCATATGTCAAGCCCCATTTAATGCCAAATATAGAAACATATGGGGTGAATAGAAACAGCCCATTTTTACAAAAATTCAACACATCACGAGATTACCCAATAGTCACCTGTTTACCTTTAACCAATAAAAATCGTGAAATTTGATTAATCCCGGATCAGTCCGAATATCAAAACAGATGAAATCACCCATATAATATGCAAAAGAGCTTGCTTGTATTTATACTCCGTTCCTGGTATAACGTAGTCATCATCTTTACTCCTTACTCGATCTTTTGAACACCAACTAAAAAATCTAAAAAAAAAACTCTATATACTTGCACAGTTATTGAACTATGGCATCAAAATCGATAAGCTTATGTACCAAGAACTTCGGTACAGACCATAAGTAATTTTGTTACTAAAATTACTTGTTTTAAATGGTATTACACTGCATCAGTTCCTTTTACATGATCTTTCATTGATGCAGAGATCTTTAACTCATTTGTTCTCAAACAATAATGAGTTTTTAAAAATCTTTTTCTGGAACACGTCAGCAATATATTTATGCGAACAAGTATACCATGACCTTGTTCGCATGATACAAACACAAAAAAAGCCTAAGAGGCTTTGTCTAGTTGGATATAATTTGGAAGAGTTTTATAATGTCATGCGACGATACCACATATTTGACGAGAGATAAATCTGAGTTGAAACGGATACTCAGAGTGGCAGAAGATTTCTATAAAATAAACGATATAGAAATCAATAGCAAAAAGTTAGAGCTTATTGCAAAAATTTAGAGGTGGTACTTCATATTAGGCAGAGTAATATGAATATGTCGGAGATATTCAATAGTAACATCAAAAATTTAGAAATTATTAATTCTCCCCAGACCAGTACACAGGACATGGGTTTAGTCTTAGAATAATGGCAAGTCCATATCAAAATTACATTTAAAGCTCGATGCTGGGGGGTTTTTAGAAGAGTTGGTATCTCTAAGATATATTGAAAACTTCTATCCTAACATTACGCGCCTCTATATAGAGTTAATACCTCAATCTGGATATATTTTTTATATCCGGATTAATTCGGTTTTACCATAATATAAATCCAGATTTAAATTTAAATCCGGATTTATTATATCCGGATTTAAAATTACTATGTCACGTTATATCATATGACATAGTATATATCCAGATATATAAATCTGGATAGAGATATTAACTCTACCTATATATCAAAAAGATTGAGTTTTCCAAACAATTTCTAAAGCTTATTAGTAATTTCAAAAGCTTCAATATCTCTTCTTATCGTGCAATATTAATAACATACCAGACGAAGAACTAGAAATATGAGTTATTCAATTTGCCGAAATATTGCCTTCAACATTACAACCTTCGACTCAGTGATTGGCTACAACAATATAAAGATATTTTTCTTGATCATTTTAAAAATCTGTTAACTGATCAAAGAGAAGACTAAAGTGCTAATCGAATTTTACATACGAAACAAAATTTTGAATTACATGGGTGTAAATAGATATTTGAGTTTAAATGTTAATTTTAGAAAAGAAGTTGAAGCTTTTATCGCATTATTGCATTAATACCATGTGAATGTATTATTTTTAATTGCTACTTGTTTTTAATTGCTAATAGTTTTTAGTTGCTAGTTATTTTTAATTGCAAATTGTTATAATTGTAAATTTTTTTTAATTTCTAATTGTTTAATTGCGTATTTTTTTTAATTTCTAAATGTTTTTGTTTTTTGTTAATTAGTTTAAATAGTTAATTTCAATAAATATCCCTTTATATGCAGACAAGCAATATTTTTGTGCTATTTTATGTGTCAATTGTCAATAAATACGTCGATCCTCTCAAAATCGATCTGTCGAAACTGGGTGGCAATCAATTCGCCGACAATCACTTCACAGGCATCAACCTACACCGACATCATTTTACCGACAAGCTTTTTTTACCGATACTTGATTTACTGACAAGTTCCTTTTCACCGACAAGTTGATATTACCGACACACACTTCACCGACAGTTAATTTTACCGACAAAATCAACTTACTGACAAGCTCATTTTACCGAAAATAGAATTTACCGACAAGCTTATTCTACCGACAATACAATTCGTCGACAATACGATTAGACCACGGCAATGTAATAAACTACTAAGAATAATTACGTATTATGCAATTTATTAATAATGACAATAAAAATTGCACATTTTATTAATAATGATAATAATAATTATTGTCACGGCTGATGCTGAAGTTATGACCTTGTCTTATAGGGTTAGGGTAGGGTTTGGGTATAGATTTCATATTTACAGAGTATATGTGGATTTTAGCAGGACTTATAGTTTCAAATCGAGACCCTATAACTTCAGCATCAACCGTGATACTTAAGGCATCTGGTGAATTGTTTGTTGGCGAATTATTTGTCGGTGAATTGTATTGTCGGTAGAATAATCTTGTCGGTAAATTCTATTTTCAGTAAAATGGGCTTGTTGGTAAGTTGATTTTGTCGGTAAAATTAACTGTCGGTGAAGTGTGTGTCAGTAAAATCAACATGTCGGTGAAAACATGCTGCGGCAAATTGAGTGTCGGCAAGTGATATGTCGGTAAAAAAATGTAGTACGTATAATAACTGTTATTGTAACGTAGAGTAGCTTTTGTATTGGTATAACAATAGAATTATATGCATTATATAAAACATGCTAAAATTTTATCAACGCTTATTTTTTCAATAAATGACCCAAATTGGCTGATGAATGCAATTAATATTGCTTGCCACAAATATGAAATGCCACTTTTTATTGCGCAACTAGGATTGCACCTTATTGTCGCAATAGAATGTTACATCGGTAATATAATATACAGTGTATGACTTTTTTTGTAATAGTTACAACATAAATAAGCTGTAAATATTAAGTTGCGACTTTGCAGCAGGCAATATTAAATGCAATAGTGGTGATAAACTTTAAAATCTCTTGTAATTTTTGAAACATTACTAAATCATGATGAATGTTATCCGCTGCGTGTTAACAACTATGTAACTGCATTTGCAATCTGGAGAGCGAAATTAATTTGATCATCCCCCACTATAGTATACTCAATAACGAGCATGTAATATATAAAGTCTGGATTTGTCTTATCTATTAATTATCATATGCAATTTAGTCATGCAAAACACTGAGAACCTATACATTATAAGAACAAGAGTTGCAAAAAAACAAATAGTAAATTAAATGGTAAATTTACCTTCATTCTTGGTAACACTTTGTGACAAAAAAATATTAGAATTAATGTTATCTTACGATGTAATTTAAGCTATATTTATTTTGGTAAGATTATGATGGTTATAAAAATTGAACTTTATGATAAAACAAATTACCTCATTGACAACTTCTTTAATAGTTACAAGATCTTTTAAATGGCTTTAATGCTACAGCAACATTATTATGATCGAGAATTGCATTGTAAACATTACCTTATCTCCGCCTCCAATATTCTCAACGCTTTTAAACTGAGAATATTCGTATGATTTAATTTGTTTAATAATCAATAAAAGACATTTATTCTTTCTAAAATACATCACGCACTCTCTCGAATTTCCAAATCCTTATATATAACTAACAACTATTGCACAGTTCGTATTTCTGTGCTTACGCGACTCCCTATTGATAGTTGCTCCGTTAGCCTCGATTTCCGAGAAGTATTCGTAGGTTAACACCGGCATTCTTCAAATCACGTGTCCAGTCGTGCCTATGCTTTTCAGCTTCATATATCAATTGCGTACATCGATTACATTATTTGTATATAAAATGGTATTTTTTATGAATTAAAAATAAAAAGATCGATTGTTTGAACGTGACAAATTATTTACATATATACAATGTCAAATTGGCCTTTAACAAATGAACGTGCAACAAAAATAGCATGCATTCGGTGGCATACTGTCAAAAAAAAAAAAAAAAAAACGCTTAAACCATATTATTCAAAATAAAAAAAGAATAAATAATTTTGAACAAATTATTCAAGTTAATGCAACTAATTATAACGAAACATCTAACGAAACCTGTTTTGAAGGAATCATACCTAATGTCGAATTTGATGATATGGATAATAATGATAATAAGTTAGAACAATTTGAAGAAGAAAGCATAATGCAGACGATTGCAAATATTGACAATTTCTATACTAATGATCAAATTACTTATAACAAGCAATAATAGAACCTTCCATTTATGCTACAATAATAACCATGTGACAACTTTGGAGAACTAGTTATTTCTGGAAAAATTGATAATTTTAATTACATTTGCATTTGCAGTAACAAAAAAATTCAACAGTAATAACAATATCAAACAATAATTTATTAAAGGTTTCTATTTGATATAACGACTATAATATTTGTATCTAATTAGATTATTTATTACAACGAAATTTGAGAATATGTAAAAATATTTCCATCCAAATCGATTCGGTCATTGGCAATGTTTTCAGTTACCCAGAATTTATGAAAACAACTGTAAAATTCAACTTCATAAAGCCAATTTTGACCAGACCAGACTTATCACATCCACCCGGTAAACTCTCACCAGGAATATGTAAAAAATTATGTATTTATTTAAAAATTTGGATGATTTTTTTTCAAAAATACTAAGTTTATAACCTTAGTAAAAAAAATAAAAAAAATAATGGATCATACTTTAACGAAAGCTAATCTTTGCACTGAGAATAACGCAAATTTTCAAAAAGTCTACTTGATGTCAAAGTCACCCAATGTCTTAATATATAGTATTCTACTAGGGCCAACAAAAATTGAGAAAATTTTATGTATAATAGGGTAGCTCCACGACGTTATCAGGCAAATCCGGAGCAGAAGATAAGATTTCAGATGTATAATGATTATATGATTAGAAAAATTTATAAAAGAACAGGAAAAGGATTTAATATTACTAAACTACTGTTTCTGAACCAGTCTGATAGTGTTTTTTTCAAATTCTAATACTTTGGTAATTTATTTATATGATCTTTTTTGAATTATACTATGAAATATATGATTTAAAGTATAATATATTATAATATATTGTAGTTGCTGCCTTGTTGATCTGATTGGTTTAAGCATTGTGATATAATATGATTTAGGGTACCGCAGGCATTGCAGGGTCTTTTTGGTTATATCGAGATTATTGGTTTGATAAGAAATATATTATAATAAATTACATTCTTATGTTTCACTTAGTATGTATATAATCATTCCTAGATTCTCTGCGAGTGATTGTTGAGATCATTGTCAAAATGAATATACCTAACAAAAAAATTACATGAAAAATTCTGTGCCAGATTCTTTCAATCATCCATCACATATAATATTGCAGAAATCGAATAATATTTTAAAAAAGATAAATGGTGATAATTTTTGAATTATATAAATCTTTATAACAATCTTGATATTAAAACCTTAACATAATCACGCTGTTTTTTAGTTTTAGTAATTATAAAATTATTGATTTTAACCATTGTATAATCGTAAATTTTTGGTTTCCAACTTGGTGATTATATCAAGGTTTGACAGTAATTCAAAATAAGATATATCATGTAAATTTATGTTTATTACGTAATTATATTAAATAAACATTTTTTATTTTACGTTTTAGGAAGAATTTGTGAAATGAAAGCAGTAAATTTGCTAAAAAAGTAAATTTCTTTCTTTAATGTCGTGTGCAAATCAAGTTATAAAACGGAAATAACTAAAAATGCAATTGAAAAAAATTCAGTTTTATAATATAACCATTAATCATTATCTCTATTTGACGAAATCTGATAACGAAGTAGTAATTGGAACTACCACAATTTCGGCATGCCATTAAGCATGAATCTAGATTTTTCAATTAATTAGCAAATTTAATGTCTGGACACGAATCACTTATTGTCCGGAGCGGAGTGGAGGACTTATTGTCCAGACCTCTGTCATGATTGCCCCTGTATTGAAGTTCAGATTGGAATAAAAATTTTAAAATAATGTCTCAATAATCATAAAAATCATAATGATATGTATAAATAACGATGTACTGTTACAGTAGTGATAATTTTATATTTCTGCATCAATCGCAGTTTTTTTTTCACTGATTGAAAAAATTAGGCACTTTTTAATATATATAATTATCAAAACTTATAATGATTCAAGTAAGTCAAA
Organism: Gigaspora rosea; assembly: GCA_003550325.1. Lineage (NCBI taxonomy): Eukaryota > Fungi > Glomeromycota > Glomeromycetes > Diversisporales > Gigasporaceae > Gigaspora > Gigaspora rosea. The sequence goes on from QKWP01000314.1 coordinate 274,044, forward strand.
AAAAACATAATAATATAATTTACATTTTGCAATGAAAAATAACGTTCATTATTATTTTCATAGAGAAACTTATTCTTATTTATTAATAATATTTAACAGTACTTATATTATCATAAAAAAAATTGTTGACTTTTCTATAACGGACTGATTGTTGTATGACTTACTGTCTAGACCTCTGTCACAGGTGCCCCTGTATTGAAGTTCAGATTGGAATAAAAATTTTATTATCCAGACTTATGATACCCCTGTAATATAATACGAATATGTCCCGAACATATGTCTGAGAATAATGCAATAATCATAAAAATTATAATGATATAAATAACGATATACTGTTACAGAGCATAGCGGGCTTTATTATGATTGGTTGATTTTGAAGATCATCTTATCATATTAAAGTCTTATTAAAGTAACGATTTGCTGTCACAAGAATGGAACGGGTGCCACGAATACGAATCGGGGTGAAGGTAAGACAAAAAAAATTTGAAAGCTCAAGCTTTACTTTATATACCGTCAAAGTAATTCAGTAAACCACGAGGTAATTCGGAAGTTAGATGAGAGGTATGTCTAGACGTTTCTATTTAACCAATATAACAGTATATAAAACTTGGTGAAATGACAGTAAATTTAAAAGGTTTACATCGCTAATCTATTTTATTTATAACTTATTTATTATTCTAAAGACAGACACGTACGGCCAGTAAAATAGCTTAGTGACATGAAGCAATGAAAATATAAGCTTGCGAACTTGTAAGAGATTAAAACAGTATTATATCTAAGAATATTAAAGCGTAGTGTTACGTCTAAGAATTTAAAGCGTAGTTACGTCTAAGAATATTTAAGCGTGGTATTACGTTTAATTTAGGATTAAGGTTAAATTCGTTTTGTATTAATTAACTGTTATTATATACAATTAAAATTTGGTATAATTTTGTATTGTCTCTTATAATAAATGTTTCATTTTTTTTTGTGTTTATTATTATTTTTATTTTTTTAAATAAGATCTTGGATTATATGATTCTATTTGTATCGGGGTTATGATCTTAGACTCTGGGTTGTTAAATTTCATAGTAATGTATTTATTAATACAAATTAATTCTATACAGTATTGAATATTTAGTCGTTACGGTAATTAGTTTCGTATAAAATATTGCCTTGCGAATAATTTGATTAACCAATGATATTTTTGCAATATCACGGGATGATCTACAAAAATCAGCCAATTACAATAAAAGCCCGCTATGCTCTGTTACAGTACAGTAATAATTTTATATTTCTACATATATTTTGTTTTCACCAATTGAAAAAACTTTGGCCACTTTTTAATATATATAATTATCAAAACTTAAAATGATTCAAGTAAGCCAAAAAAAAAAATCCTAATAATATAATTTACATTTAGCAACGAAAAAATAACGTTCATTATTATTTTCATAGAGAAATTTTCATATTTGTTAATATTTAATATTACTTATATTATCATCAACTTTTCTATAACAGGCTAATGGTTGGAAAAATTATTATAGAAAATTACTCTGTTTTATTAAAAGCCCATGACGATTTTTTTTATAAAGAATTATATATTATAAATATTAAAGCTCCTTAAATATATCCAGAGTTCATTATAGAGAAGCTTGTTATACAGATTCAACTGTATATAGAAAATTATATTGAATAAATTATAAAATTTGTTAAAAATAGGTTTCAAAATTTTCCATTAAAAATAATTTTTTTGTTAAATGAACATTTATAAAAGAATAACGATTTAATAATATTTTTGAATTTAGAATTAAATTTAGATATTAAGGTTCTGGTCCTCAACAGTTTCTGTTTCCTAGTTAATAATTTTTTTCAAAAAAAATATTTGGCAATTTTCAAAAAATTATATTACATTGATGCTCTATTTTCTATCACTTGTACTAAAAACAATCATATAGTTACCATCTAAAAACTAATAAAAAGGAACTTACAGAAATTAACAATTAACAACAATGTCTTTACATGGTACCATTGTAAAATAATCTTTCACTTTCAGTACTGTAGACGAATAATTCAATCTAAGATATTCTTTGTTTTTTCTAACATCATCCAAATCCAAATCCAAATAATTGCTTACGCCCAGGTAGTTCAAAGATCTATTCTGTTTATTGAAGAATTTAATTAGCGCTATAAATTTTTCCTTATCAAGGTCATCAATTAACAGTTTTTTTAAAGGAGCATAGCAACTTTTTAGCAAGATATCAATAAATGAAATTAAACAAGAATTTAAGATATTGCAGTGTGAATGGCAATAATTCTGCAATGTGAATAGCTCGTTCTTCATAGTATTTCATCAAACGATAAAGTGAGAAATTGAAATTTTTGTAAACTACCAATAAGATCTAGTAATTGTGTGGAAATTCGATAATTGAAACTCGGGATATGTAATATTTGGACAGAAGGCCTTAAGTGCATCTAGTAATAACATTATCAAAAATAATCACTCCAATAATTCAAGCTTTAGCTGTTGTAGCAATTGTGTCGGACTTTTCAAAAACAACACAATTTGCGATGTATCAATCAAGGTGCTTCTCATAATGTAAAATCTAATACGTAATATTTCTAAATGTTCACAATTAATCAACATTTTGAATTCTTCACTATAACCACAAGCTTCTATTATAACCTCTCGTAATGATTACTTTGACTCTCTAAAGCTGAAATAATACTGTGGAATTCTTCAGAAAGTAATTGCTCTTGTGATTTAATAATGCATATAAGTTCATAAATAAGATTTATCAAATTTCAAAGCAATGATCTTTGTAGTACTTTTTGCCAAATATTTAATAATGCTGCAGCATTTTCGGATCTGAATTCTGACATTGCATTTAAAGACAAATATTGGAATCTTGAGAAAACTTGTTCACTTTATCCTAACGAGTAGATGATTTCTAGCTTAATTTTACTAGATTCAGGAAAATATATATCTTAATCTAAATAATGAATTACTTATGTGATATATCAATGGACCATCATATGGTTTCGAAGAAGTAAGCTAGGATTTGATCCAATTTTTAACATAAGTTCAAAGTAAGATAAATCGAGAATCTTTAGAAATATTGTATAATCAAACATGGTTTTGAAAAATTTTAGATTCATTCCATGTTCTATTAAAACGAATTTTTCGGACTCATCTAAGAGATGAAAAATAATTAAAAATAAATACCGGATTTTGATCGAATATAAATGGATTTCGTCAGAGAATAGGTAATGTTTCAAAGTACACACTGTCGCAATTGTTATTGATCCATTTGAATAATAAACCATCAGTATAATATAGAATGCATCCAATTTATTAATATTAATGTTTATAATTTTAATAGCATTCGAACAATATAATATTGGAGACTTTGGCAGGGAATTTTTTTTTCTTTTAATTTACTGTAAATTAATAGAAAAATGTTTACATCTGAGATTAGGCACACAATTTTGATTTTTGTTTTGCATTACACGGTATCTAAAACTTGGGTCGGTGGTCAGATTTTTTTTTTTTAAAATTTAATATAAACTAAAAGAATAATATTTACATTTTAAAGTTTAGCCCACGCAAAGTTGATGTTTCGTTATGCATATATGGAATCTAAAACTTAGGTCAGTGGGTTGCATATGGTATATTTTTTATGATTTTTTATTTTTTTTATAATGTTCACATCTAAGATTAGGCCACGCAAGTTTGATTTTTCATTTTGCATTTACATGGAATCTGAAAACTTGGGGGGTTTTTTTCCTTTTAATTTACTGTAAATTAATAGAATTATGTTCACATCTAAGATTAGGCACACAAAGTTGATTTTTGTTTTGCATTACATGAACGGAATCTGAAAACTTGAGTCAGTTGGTCAGATTTTTTTTTTAATTTAATGCAAGCCAAAAAATAATATTCACATCTAAGATTGGGCCACACAAAGTTTGATTTTTCGTTTTGCATTACATGGAATTTGAAACTTGGATAAACTTGGGTCTGTCGCAGGGGGTTTTTTTTTTTTTTTTAATTTACTATAAATTGATAGAATAATGTTTATATCTAAGATTAGATATACAAAATTGATTTAGTTTTGTTTACATGGAAATGTGAAAACTTGGGTCATTCAGTCGGATTTTTTTTTTTAATGTAAACCAAAAGAATAATGATCAAATCTAAGATTAGACCACGCAAAATTTGATTTTTCGTTTTGCATTACATGGAATTTGAAAACTTAAGTCTGTTGGTTTTTTTTTTAATTTACTGTAAATTAATAGAATGTTTACATCTAAGATTAGCCCTATAAAAAACCCCATCTGGATATGCACGTGTTTCTACGGAAAAGCATGGTGATCTGTGGAATGGCGATAAAATTGGGTTTGCACGTGTGAATTCTGTGTTGACATGACTAAATGGTCCGAATTAGACCGTCTGCCTGGACATTTTGGACCGTAAATGGACCGGGTTTTCTGCACTTTACAGAGCCAAATTTCACGGGTCAAGGCACACTAAGTTCACGTACATATATTTCTTACGAGTTATAAGCAAGAATGAATCCGATTTAGTTAGAGTATAATATAATTGTGAAAGAGTAGTAACAAATATGCCTATGGCAAAATTTTACAAGTAGTTTTTTTTTTTGTAAGGCAGACGATTTTTTTTAAAAAAAGTCGTTTGTTCACGTTATACCTGATCCTGCGAATTTATTGACCATACGAGATGCACGTGCCATTTAATACATGTAATTCCAACTAACGAGCCTATACGCCAAAACTATAAAACGTAATATACGAACCGCACCAGGGGTCTAGACACTTTTGCAGTAACGTGACGTGGCGCATGAGAATTAACCAATCGGAGAACGTAAATTTTGATCGTCCCGGATCAGTCCGACATCAAAACAAAATACGTGTACAAGAAGAAAAAAAGAGAAAAGAGCGAAAATATTCGAAAACTAGTGTTTAAATCGCCCTAAAAACCACTTAAAAATGTCCGGAACGCGATTTTACATATATATAGGGACCTTCTAAGGCTATATACACGAACCCTAACCCTAACCTTAACATAAAGCCAAAAAGTTAATCCGAAGACGCCACACCACGTGATGGTCACGTTACTGCAAAAGTGTCTAGACTCCTGGTTAGGGTGTCCAGGATTATGCGATGCGAAATTATGCGCATAATTCACCTTTTTTTCGCATCGCATATGCTTCGCATAATTGAACAAAAAAGGCATAATGATCATGTGGGTGGATTGTGATTGGCAGATAGGTGTGTCGAAAATCGCCCGGCTAACGACGTAGAAAATCAATGAACTAAAAATTGACCTCGATCGCATCGCATCGCATAATTTACCCTAACGCATCGCATAATCCTGGACACCCTACTCCTGGTGGGCAGGGACACGGAAAAATATCGATTTGATTTGGCAAAAATATCTATCGATATAGCCAAAAATATCGATTTATATCGATATGCCCATTATTGACCAATAAGAATTTAAGATTTAGTGTAACATTAAATAACGTGATCAGTATCTAAATTCATGTTTTTCGGGAAATTAACGGAAATTTTGTTCGTTGATTGTCTACATTTCCGAAACCTGCCGACAGTTTAGCTTGGCCAAATTCATATTGCCCGGCCCAAATTATACTTTCAATTTTTCCCGAAATGGAGTAGTTACACTGCATAAAAAATTGTAAAAATATCGATTTCCCTATGATTTGGCCTAAAAATATCGATTTATATTGATCTATATAAATCAATATTTTTCCGTGTCCCTGCTGGTGGGGCCTAATATACGTGCCATTCTGTCACGTTTCGTGTTTCATTCCTTTATGTGCAACATGACACGTGCCTATCTAGACAACTCCGTGCCAACACGTACCAACACCCGGACCACTTTTCTTATGGGGTAGGCATGCAAAGTTGATTTTGTTTCGTTTTGCATTACATGGAATCTGAAAACTTGGGTCGGTTGGTTGGATTTTTTTTTTTTAATTTAATGTAAACCAAAAGAATTATTTACATTTAAGATTAGGACACACAAAGTTGATTTTTCGTTATGCATTACATGGAATCTATAACTTAGGTTAGTTGGTTTGATATAGTATATCTTTTTTATTATTATTTTTTTTTATAGTGTTCACATCTGAGATTAGACTAAGCAAAGTTGATTTTTCGTTTTGCACTACATGAAAAATGAAAACTTGGGTCTGCCAGTCTTTTTTTTTATTTTTTTTTAATTTACTGTAAATCAATAGAATAATGTTTACATCTAAGATTAGGCTATGCGAGGTTGATTTTGATTACATGGGATCTGAAACCTTGAGTTAGCCGGTTGGATTTTTTTCTTTTATTTTTTTTATTTTTTTTTATTATTTTTTTTTTTATTCTGTTCTTTGTTTATTTTATTTTTATTTTGTTTTTTTTATAATGTTCACATCTAAATTTAGACCAAACAAAAATCAATTGTTTTGCATAACATGGTGCTCCAAAATTCCAGTCGGCAAGTTAGTTTTTTTTTTTTTTTTTTTTTTTTTTTTTTTTTTTTTTTTTTTTTTTTTAATATATTTATTTTTTNTTCATGCAAATGGCAAAAATGGGAAATTGGCACAATATGAATTTTTTTAAAAATTCTTTTTTGGAAAAAATGGATCGGTGGGTTATGCAAACCGAAAAATTAACTTTCGTAGACTTAGACCACGCAAAGTTGATTTTTAATTTGCATTAGGCCATACAAAGTTAATTTTTAGTTTGCATAACTTGCCGACCCAATTTTTCCAAATTTTTTTTTTAAATTCCTATTGTGCCAATTATTCCATTTTTACCATTTAATTTTTCTCCGTTGTCACCTGGTGATGATCTTAATTTTCCTGAATTACCCGATAGTCTGATAAAAAAAAAAAACAAAATTTCTCATTCCATGTTATGCAAACCGAAGAATTAACCTTGTGTGACCTAAATATGAATATGAATTAATTTAGCCACGCAAAGATTTTTTTTTTTTTTAAAAAAAAAATTTGACCCGCCGACCGGTTGATACCCAGGTTATGCAAAACGAAAAATTAACTTTGCATGGCCTTACATGGAAACTGAAAACTTAGGTCGGTCAAAATTTTTTTTAATTTACTGTGAATTAATAGAATAATTACAATTCTGTATAAGATAGGTGGCGCGAATGCGCCACCTATCGCACTAGTATATTAAAAAATCGGAAACTAGAATATTATTAGACTATCTGAATATCGGAAATTTTTTATGGAACAAACTGGGGTAAATTTTTGACCGATTATAGCAAGTTATCAGTTTCGACAGGATCGATTTTGAGAAGGTCTACTGTATTTATAGTTTGGACAGCTTGATACACTAACAATTGACACATAAAATAGCACAAAAATATTTCTGGTACGCAGATAAAGGGATTTATTGAAATTAGAAAATTAAACCAATTTGAAATTAAAAAAAATATGCAATTAAAACAATTAGCAATTTAAAACAGTTATCAAAAACAAAAACAATTAGAAATTTAAAAAAAAATAAAATAATTGCAATTAAAACTATTAGAAAAAACTAAAACAATTAGAAATTAAAAAAAAAATGAAATTAAAAACAATTAGCAATTAAACCCAATTAGCAAAAACATAAACAATTAGAAAATAAAAAAAAAAATTGCAATTAAAACAATTAACAATTAAAAACAATTTGCAATTAATAAAAATAAGAAATTAAAAACAACTCGCAATTCATAAAAATTAGAATTAAAACCAATAAATTCACATGAATTAATGCAATGATGCAATATGTAAAAGCTTCAACTTCATTTTTAAGATTAACGTTTAAACTCAAATGTTCGATTACACCCACGTAATTCAAAGTTTTTTTGTTATTACCAAGAAGTCTTTCCTTATTCTTCTTCCTCTTCTCTTTGATCAGGTAACAGATTTTTTAAAGGCCCCTTGCAATGCTCGAGAAAAGTATTTAAATATGGTTGTAACCAACTATCGAGTTGAAGATTGTGCACTGTTAACGGTAATATTTCCGCAAATCGAATAACTCGTATTTCCAGCTCATCTTCTGGTATGTCGTCAACATTGCACCATAAAGCGAGAGATTGAAGCTTTTGTAAGCTACCAATAAGTGTTATTAATTGTATTGAAAAATGAACCTTTTTGATGTAAAGGTGAGTGAGATTTGGACAAAATTTTTCATTATTATTCAGAGGCACAAACTCGTCTAATGGATCCTGAGCATCGAGCTTTAATCTTTGCAATGATCTACCATATTTTTGTAAAGCTATTTGAATGTCTTGTGATCCGATTTGTGGGCAAGAACTAATTTCTAAAGTTGTAATATTGTTATTAAAAATTTCTGATAGATTCATAATACATCGTCTAATACGAAGTATTTCTAGATTTTTACAAATTTTCAGTGTCTTGAACTCTTCATTATATTCACAGTCTTCCAGTATTATTTCATGTAAACCATTTTTTTGACTCTCCAACGCTGAAATGATACCGGTATATTCTGTAATATGATATACAGCTAAGCAAAATGTCTTAAGATGTTTTTGCATTTCGATTAAGCGAACAAGGCCATTGTACACTAGTTGCTCGTAGGTGGATCCGAATTTTAATGAAAGCTGACTGAGTGTATTCCTAAAAAAGATCTTCAAATACCCATTGTTCGTTAACTGCGGTGTCAGGTCTAAATGTAAGCGTTCAAGTTTTGATAAATAAAATCTATTTTTTCTTAATGCGCAGCAGATTTCTGGAATATTTATAGATCCGTAAAAGGACAACCGACGTAGTGTGGTACCATTTAATATTAATGATTTTACTAGTAAAATCATTATAGTTTCAAAAAACGTTGTCACATTAAATTGTTTCTTGTCGATCCATTTTCCAAGTTTAAATTCTAAACGAGCTGGGATAAGAGTTTTTAAAAACCCTGCATAATTAAATAACGTTTCGGAAAACTCCATGGTTATACCACAATTTCTTAAAATAATTTGTTCTTCTTCTCCAAGAGAAGAAAAATATCCAGTAATGAATAATGATGTTTCTTTTAGTGAAAATGGATCTTGCCAAAGAATAGGTATTGACATTTTGCACCAATACCGGTTCACACGTGCGCATGAGTATAAGGAAAGAGGATCTTTATTTAGATTATAAAGAACATTTGTCATTATTTCGGGCATATCATGAAGAATATTCGATGCCATGAGTTCAATAATTGTACGAAGTATATCGAGTTATTTTTTTTTGTTTTAGATTTTAGTTGGTGTTCAAAAGATCAAGTAAGGAGTAAAGATGTGAATTACGTTATACCAGGAACGAAATATAAATACGTAGTCTGACCATTCTATATCAGGAACGGTGTGCAACGATGAATATGTTTCTATAATACTGTATATTTTTCAATAGTGTAATAAGCATTTTACATTGCGTGTCAAAGAATCATCCTAGACTATTACGTTAATATGCAATTTCTTTGTATCTATTTAAAATAAAAATTATTATATTAGGTAACAAAAAGTATGTTTTCTGGGAACGGAATATAAAGTACAGTACGTAGATTATGTTTTCAGTGTTTTAGTAATTCAAAAAAAATTGTTATATACGTAACACATTCTACTCGGCTAGCGAAAAAATTTTTTTTCGATAGGTGAGCATCGCATCTCTTCTCATCTCGCTCATGCTCATAATGAGTATTTTTTACAATCGTTTTGGCATGTGTCAAAAATAGTATGTTTCATTTCTAAATTTTAATTAATTAAAAAGGAAATCACTCTTGTACAAATTGCAAGACAATAGCTATTTTACAAAGAGTTTTTCGCATAGTAGAAATTTGGATGTATATTAAGTTAGAAAAGATATTCTTATGCACCTTAACGTAAATATTGAGTCATTCCGTGATGATAATCAAGATTTCAGGAGGTCGTAAGACAATTTGAATGACCGCAAACGGTAATCTAACTAAATAAAGGATGCGATGAGAAGTGCGAATGCGATTCTATTATTCAGTTCAACTCCCGATTATTCCAATACAATCATGTTTTGGATAGATCTCTAACGTTTATTTTACCGCGCGCAACTAGGAAGTCGCACACGCCATTTAACATGCCTGAAAAAAAAATCTGATCGTATGGGTGAAACTTTCCAATATCATAATTTTTATTATGCAAATTTATACAAGATTTGGAGTGACTGCTGAGATTAAAAGTAAATTTCTTATGAGTTACTTATCAGTTGCTTATCAGTTTTTTATATGTTTACATTATGGGTCTATAAATAGTCTTATCAGTTTTTATACTCTATAAATTTTATAAGATTGCGACTTGGATAATTACACTTTTTTGTTTTTTTATAAATTTTTATACCAGGAACGGAGTGATACTAAGTGTATGGCTTAGTCAAGAAAGTAATGCCAAATCTAATTTCCGATTTATCAGCGTGATTAGTGATGGGCAAATCCCGATTTTTTTAAAAACCCCGCGGGGATTCGCGAGATCGAGTAGAGTTTCTGAATTTTTCACGATTAATAAATATATATATATATATCATCACTAGGAATGTAATTTCTCGTTAAAATAATAATCATTTCTTATAATTTTACTACATTTATTACAAATAAAATGCATATAGATTTTTCCTATTTTTTAACCTTATATCAATTCAAATTTATCTTAATTTTATCAATTTGTTTTTAAAATTGTTTATTATTAGGCGATACAAATAAAATTAACTGGTTTACATAACATTTGAAAAAATTTTAGACCCGGCCGCCCGGAGGTTTTTTTTATATAGGTAAAATTTTTTATAAGTAATAACTAGCGTTAATGTTATCATTAACGTTAATCTTAACATTAATGTTAACGTTAATGTTAATCTTTTCATTCTTTAATGCTAAATCTACCTTAAGTCCATTAATGTTAACATTAACATTAATGTTAAAATAAAAATAAATTTAGCTTATCGTTATCATTATTGTACTGTTATTGCAGTATTGTTATCGCTATGCAGGTGTTACTAGTGATGTGCCATTTATATGATACCTGAAAAATTTTAGCGTACAGTACGTACAGTACGTACTGTACGTATAGTTCTTTTCCGGCATTTGATTGGCTGGCAAAAATGATTGGCAAAAAATTTTAGCCTACAGTACGTACAGTACAGTACGTATTGTATAGTACTGTACGCGGCACATCACTAGGTGTTACCTAGAGACGGGATAAAATGCATGTAATTCGGAACGCATAATTGTGTACTTTACACATTTTTCATGCGCATTTATGCGCGTATGATAAAAAAAATAAAAATAAAATTTTGATGGAATAAAATATATATATGCATTATGAATGCACATTAGCACGCATGAAACCCATTTCTAGTATTAACGTTATCACATTCATAAGTTTAGGTAATGATAATTAATATGAATTTCGATTAAATATTCCTTCATTAAAAATTGAAAATATTGCTAGGTTGCGGGATATGGTGGCTGGCAACACGGGCAAACCAATCACTACCAAAACCCAACACAAACAACAACACTAATATCCAATTAGTAGAGGTGGTATGATTTGGCATGAAGGCTTATTCGGTATATGGTGGTGACAAGGAACGACTTCTTTTTATTGCCTTTCAAGCACACTTCTTTTTTTTTTATTGAGAGCAAAACATGACCATTTTATAACAACTTTTACACCTGGGAAGAGAGAACAAGTTCAATCTAAGCCCATCATGCAATCTATTACGCCATCATTATATCGACAAACAAACAAACAAACACTTGAACATGGCCACTAGGCAGCCATTTTGTTTGTTTGTGAATCGAGTTAACGTCTATAGGTTTCCCACAAAAACATTAATCAATGAGTTTACTCCCTAACGTGACTTCACCCTAACCCTAAAGAGTTTCATTGGGTTTCATTGGATAAGAATCACGGGGGTAAAGTTTTTTGTGGGAGAGCTACCAAAGCTCTAAGCTCTAATCCTCATCCTAACCCTAACGCTAAAGAGTATCATTGGGTTTCATTGGATAAAAATCACGGGGGTAAAATTTTTTGTGGGAGAGCTACCACAACTAATCGAGTTCATAATGTGTTTACTGTGGGGCTGCAGTTCGTTGGGGTTACAGATCCACTCCTAACAATATTCCTTTTTATTTCTAGGTCTATTGTCAAGCGGCTTTCAATACTTTCAATACCTCAAAATATTTTATTATAATTATATTACAAAAATATTGTACACTTTTAAAATATATGCTTTTTTGACAATATTACATCAATGTTAATGCTACAATAGTAATATAATTGAAATTCGAATAACTATTTTAACTTCAAGTTTTATAATATAAAAATTAGATATCATACATAGAAATAGTATAAAAGTGATAATGTTTACTTTGCTAATTTTTTTGAGTCTAACCAGTAAATTACAAGTGAATCGAATTTTATACAAAAAACTATAACGTATTACATAATCGTTATCCAAAGTTGTAACGACAACCAAATATTGAACATCTTAATAACCGATTAATAATAGCCATTGAGATACACTTTGTTATTGTGTTAGCATTGGTTCTATAACTTTATCATAGAAGTTTCTTTTATATTATAACAGTTGTAAGGAAAATAAAGTGAATAATTAATAAAAGACGCACGCACATACACTATATTTTTATTTAGTCTGACAGGAATATTAGTTTATGCATTGTCATTTTAAATAAGCTTTACTTATCTAAGGAAAAATCGTATGATCCTATAAATTGGCAATTGCTCATGGATTTATGGACATCTTAATCGTTAATCCTGTAATCCATAACAATAAAACTATCTGAACAACATGTGACATAATTACGTGGTAAGTTATGTGTAAGTTGGTTCAATAGCATTTTACTTATTTGCGTGGGTAATACAAACCCAAAAAAAGGAAAATTGATTTTGTAAATAAACTAAGTGCGTGAGATTAAATTTAGGGTTAAGGCCTTAACGTTAGAGGCTATGGGTTAGAGCGATGCTTAATGTAAGTAAAATTTCATTCCCGTCATGTTTAATTAGTGCACCAAGATCGACTTAAGCATTAGTTTTTTTGCATATTTTCGCTTTTTTCTTCTTTTACGCGTGTTCGAATTCTTCTTCGAGCTGATCTGGAATAGTCAAAATTTGCACTCTCCGATTGGCTTTTGCCTCTCCAGGAGTTTACATTACCCGTGCAAATAAGTAGATGCCATGTGTATAAGTACGTGTACAAGGAACAAATTTCCTTCTAAGATATAACGAGGAAAAATATGCATGATTATAGTACAAATTACTACAATTAGTATAGTAAAGGTCATTTACACAACATGCGCACATATGGCAAAAGCGTAACCGTTTTTGGCGGACAAAATTGAATACTCTTAATGATGCGTATTTTGATTGGCTATCTACTTACTGCGGCATAAAAAAATTTTTGGGGTTTGAAATTTTTTGACCCGGCCGGATATGAAAACCATTAAATTTTATTTGTGTCGCCTTATATAAATATATATTTAAAAATTATAATGGTAACAAAACGATCAAATCATATAAAACGTATGAAAATTTATTATTAAGTAATCAGGTGCATAACCATGTATAAATGTGCTAAAATTTATAACAAGATTATATACATACAAAATTTATAAACAAATTCATAATCGGGCTTATAATTTCTGACCAAATAGTCAATTTATACTCAATAATCATCTAATATCACATAAATGACTGGCTCGAATTTTATTTAACCTTATCATTCATATTAAATAATCACTGAAATTAGAGATTTATTTACATCAAATACTAATTAGAAATTGGCCCACTTATGTTAAAGCAGGCCGGATAATTGGTTAATACGGGCCAGATGAGATGCTAACGCAGGCCAGACTATCTTATATTAAAAATCCCGCGCGGGATCATAATTGTCACTTGTTGCATATTCTTCACGACTTAAGATGCTTAAAAAATACTTAATGATAATACTAAATATAATATTAGACTTCAGATTATTATTTGCTCAATCATTTCGAAATAACAGACCTAAACTTTTAACTATATTTATTGAGATTGAAAATTTCAAAATGTTCGCGATTTAATTTATAATTATACTATAATTAAAAACCAAAATAGTAATTTTGGAAGTTTACTAATACATATGTATAATAAATATACCCATAAATATCGTTAATGATTGTATTCAATCACAATTGATAATACAGTAGATTCAATCAGTGTGTGAAGACACGATTGATATTTTATTTAATAAATATGAGTTCAGAACTGTCGATTCCCAGAGGGGTATCGCGGATATTTATACATAATTTAATAATAAGATAGATACTGGTAATTATCATATATATTAACTATATCTCTTCTAACGGATAATTATGAGTGATCTAATATAACAGATACATATGATATTAGTAACATATATAATATAACAAAAATAAATAAAATTAGTAATATATCAATGATAACTTTCATCAATGTCAGCATTAATAGATCTATTAGCATCTTTAGCATCTTTCACTTTGTGCTATGGAGAGGTCACATTATAGCATTCATGAGATTTTGGATCCAACACTCCCCTCACCTTATTTACAAGCCAAGCTCCTGCAAGTAATGATATTTCTGATAGCTTGAGGTATCAATTATTTGTAGATTTACATAGTGGTGTAATAGATTGATTCAATGCTGTATATAGTAAATGAATCATATGAATGAATGGAGGCTTGTTTATAATAAGGCAGAAATATTGTACAACCAAGAATTCTTTAGCTGTTGATAGTGCATTTTGTAGAAGCTCTCCCAAATAATAGGTATATATTAATGATTTTTTTGCTGACTGCATTAACAAGTGGATTGCATCAATTTTTGATGTTACTTTTTCTTGGAATGTATCTTACAGTTTTTCCAAATAATAGATATATATTAATAATTTTTTACTAGCTGTAATAACAAGTGAATTGCGTCAATTTTTGATAAGGTTTCTTCACTTTTTTTGACAGTAAATATAGTACAGAATCAATATTTATATCAATAGAATTAGTGGCACTAAGTTCTAATAAAAACTTTTGTATAGGAGCATCCATATTTTTTTTATAGATTCTGGTTGTTGTTTGTACTTTTTTATTTAATTCAATTTGTTTTGACATGGGTTATACATGAGGATGAAATTATTTCAGGTTCTAAAACCTGAAATTAAAATTTAAAGACGAAATTGTTTTTGACCTATCTTACTTAAAAGACAAAATGATTTGATACTTTTTTTAAATAGATGAAATTATAAGGAACATATTTATATAAATTTTATTTGCTCTTCCTTATAAAAATTTTTAAGTTTCTCTAATGAAGACGAAATAGGCCTTTTTCAAAAATCAATTTCGGTGCCATCACTAACATGGGTAGTACTTTTTTAATAGCAAGGTATTAATTGATGTATCTAGAATAATGCTATGCCACCTATTGTCTTTAACATATATATTTTTTGGTGACTTTTTTATATATATAATAGGGTCTTTTTGATTTTAGTACCAATTCCTAAATTTTTATCTTGTATAGCATTATACAAAAGCATCTAATTATTTTAGGAGATGTGGTATCAAGTATGCATACTAATTGTTTATTCAGTATAGTATATATTTAGGGTACGTCTAAAGCCATGTGCGGTTATGTGTTTTTGACTTTTTGATTAGGGTTAGGGTAAGAGTTAGTCTGGGGTTAGAGTTAGAATGTTCTATATAGTAAAATTGCCTCTCCGACATTTTTTGTTAATACCCCAAGGTAGGTTTAGATGCTCGTTTTTTGTATTTTGGACGTTTTTCACTTTTTTTCACTTTATTTTCTTCATCGGGCTGATCCGTGTCGATCAAAACAAGCAATTTTATTGGCTCTATATCACGTGACACCCACAGCTTTAGACGACCCCTATATTTATATTATAGAGTATACTCATCATACTGTAGAGTATACTCATTTATACTTGTGAGTACAATACTCTAAAAAGATTTCTTTATACTTGTAAATATACATACTATATTTTTAATGATAAAGCTAGGGTTTGATTAATACCAGGGTATGTAATGTGATTGTGTTACATAAGATCATCTTCCATTACAATATATACGTGATTTTTTCTGATATATTTGCGGCAAAACTAAAGACACAGAAGTAGGTTGCTAAATTAACATTTCTGAGATCTTTGTATAGGTAGGTTTTTTTTTGTATTTATAGATTAATTTTTTTTAGTTTTTGATGTCTTTTTGGTTGTACTTTTCTAATAGTCTATTTTTTTGTTTAATTGTGATTTTTAAATTTCTTTGGTTAAATTGCATTATAGTAAGTTGTTTTTTAACTTTTTTTCCTTTTGTTACTGTGTTTTATTTATTTTACTAATTTTTGACTAATACATATTCTTTGGGTGCTCTTGAGTAATATCTTTGAATTGGCAAGAATATAATAAGCTATTAGTAAGAATAGGCTGGCTGGTTTTATAAATATATTCAATTTGGGAGTCATGTATTTGTAAGAATTAAGAGATTAATTTTCAAATAATGAATTTATTTCTCATATTAATTATTTCAAGTTATTAATAATGCATGCTAATTTTTTTTGATAGCACTTGTTCTTTAGATCACCTTTGAGTAATATCTATGAATTGGCAAGATCTTGATAACTACTATAGACTTGGCTGGTTTTATATTTTGCAAGAGCTAAGTTTGCTTTAAATAAATCAATTTTTTCTTATATTAATTATCTCAAGTTATTAAAAGCAATTTTTATTTCTGTAGTTTATCTTATTTTATTAAAATCTAGCGCAAGCTTAATAAATATTTATATGTCTATTTTAAAAGGTATTAATAATATGAAATTTGAATGCGTATTATCAAATTTTATAGTAATTAATATTTTTTAAGTTATGTAATTTAAATTTGAAAATTTAGTTAGATTTATTTAGACCGAATCTTAATATATTTTTATTTAAATAAAATGTGTATTAAAAATATATTATTTGCTATAGTTTTAAACAATTAGTATATATACAGTTGCCTTTTTCTAATCCGAACCTCTCTAAACCAGACATTATTAAACTCTTTCTAAACCAAACAAAATCTTCTAGAACATTTGTAAATTTTATTATAAATTTCAAATAAGCCATATATAACTTTTCGAAAACTGAACATTTTCAAATTTTTACATAGTAAAAAAAAGCAGTTCAGGCAGTTCGGATTAGAGAGAGTTAACTGTATTAATAAAGATATATGTAATTTATAACTAAGAATTAACCATTACATTAATTTACAAATTCTAGATCAATAATTGGAAAATTACTTTCTGAAGAAGAATCGATCGTTAGATCAATTACTTCTTCATAAAAACTTGCGCTTAAACCTTCTTTTTTAATTTTATCCATGAAACAGTAAAAGAGTTTTATCGTTTAATTCGTGATCCGTATACCAAACAGTGAAAATCTATAGTAATATATGGGAAAAATCAATTATTGTTTATCAAATTTCTGGAATCTGGCACTGTCAGAGCAATAACGAATTTTTTTACTAAGCTAACCTTCCTTCTTTACTAAACAAAAGTTGTAGAGCACATTCTTGCAATTCTAATGGTGGTGATATCATTAAAATTGGCTTAGTAGATCACAAAATATCGTTAAAATGTGCTCTACAACTTTTGTTTAGTGAAGAAGGAAGATTAGCTTAGTAAAAAAATTCGTTATTGCTCTGACAGTACCAGATTCCAAAAATTTGATAAACAAATAATTGATTTTTTTCCATTTTACTATATATGGTAATATATACAGCCCTTGTTTGGTATACAGATCACGAATTAAAAAAATGTATAAATCGTATATAGTATAGTTTATATACGTATATACTTATAGTACAATGATTATTATACGCAAAATTACATGAGTATAGTAAAACGTATACGCTAATAAATGTTGACAATACTATACTGATTAACTGATCTATACGCATACTCAGTAACTATACACTCAATCATTTTTGGCAAATAAATATTTGATTTTTTTGTACTTTTTGTTCTAATAGAACTTCTAACAATCTTGAGTCTTTCTAATATAGTCTTTGGATTTCTCTCTAATTAGTAGTAATTCTTTAATAATCATATAATCAAGTTAAAATATTTTTTTTAGAATCTCTTGTTAGAAGATTAGAAATAGGTTCTCAACCAAAGATAAGCATGAACAGTATTATCTTAGTTGTTGACTGTTTGGCTATAGACAAATAATTCTAAAGGAATTATTTATATTCCAATTTTGCAGTTGATCTAGTTTAGTTAGCAATTCATATAGAGTACAGTTAAATTGTTTGACTAGTCTATTTGTTTGAGGTGATATAGAATAGATCAGTATATAAAATCTGATTCCAAAAGTATTTGAATCTTGCACATTGTATACATAAAAAATCTGTGCACTATATATAAAGCTTTGTTTTATAATTAAATTTGTATAGATAAATTTCAATATTTATACAATAAATTATATGCACTTCTTTTGTATTTTACTAATGATTTTTGTGCACTATTTGCTTCAAAGCATGTGAATTATATGCATATTTCCAGCTAAAGCATGTGAAACTTTTAAAAATATATACATATAAGCATATTGTATATATTAATTTTATATAATAAAATAAAAAATCAATGCTTAGTCTTGAATTTTTATATAATGCTTTGTGCTAGTATATTATCAAAGTATTTTTTGAATTAGTTAGAATATATTTAAAAATCTGTAGTTTAGCCTCAAATATTACCAAATTTGGATAATACAAATTGCACATTTTTTGTACATTTAAAAAATTCTTGATATTTCTATTTAAATCTATAACTATTCTATAGGAACTAAATTTATGCCAATTATTATTTATTTACTAAAATTATCATTTGTTAAACAACTACCTTATAAATCCTCTAGGATTCTATAAAATCTCTAAACTATACATCTATAAGACCATTTATATTGAAATTAATTAAACTCTTTATTATTAACTTGCACATGATCAGTACCAAAAAAGTAACTAAAAAAGCAATAATATATTTAGAAACATACAGAATCTTTATTTTTCATTTTTTTCTCTTAAGAAAAAGTAGAGAAGATAAAAACTCAACAACTTTAATAAAAATATTTTCATTGTTTGTTAGTAAATAGAAAAAACACTCTAAAAGTCTACAAATGCCACTAAAAATTTTCTGCAAAAAGTGGGCATTCTAGTTTGACAACAATCAAAACATGTTTATTTTTGATAATAATAACAACTAAATAAATAAACAAGATAAAGTAAACAAATAAACAAAAGAATACATATGAAACTAAAGAGCTAACAAATAGATAATTTTAGAAAATAAACATTTAATTAACAATAACAATTTTTAAAAAAACTGGTTACTGTATTTTTGTGTAATAACGCACATGTGCATTATTTCAAAATTGACACTTTTTTAAAAATTACCTATTTGCCTCAAAATAATGCACATGTGCGTCCCGAAATAATGCATCTCCTCTCCTAAGAGTTTTACTATAAATATAATTATAGTCCTATGTCTATTAAATTTTGGCAATACTGATTTGAAATATTGCACATGTGTGTCTCGAATAATGTACAGGTGCTCGAAATAATGCACAGGTGTATGTTATTATACGAAAATACAGTATAGTTAGAGCTATTTATATTACTACTATTTAAAACACAATGAAGATAGAAAATATTAAAAATTTGTACACCAAATTACAGGAAGAAATAGATCAGGTATATGATAAGCAGAATCTCTAATCTTAAGGATATATAAACACATAGCTAAATAGATTGGTATAAATGATCCCAAATTTTATAGATTATTTAGTACATAATTGAACTATATAAATAATACAACAAAAGAACTCATGTCAGGAACTTCTTATATATAAAAAGCAAATTCTTATAGAAGAAAAATTAGAGGATACAGAATTTTATTGTGAAAAATAATACAAAAGAAAAACAATTCTTATTGAATAAGAAGAAAATTTTAGATAATTTTAGATAATTTTAATAGTTCAAGTAATAAAAAAATGGGCTATAGGATTAGAGTTGCAGAAATAACTTTAAATGAAAGTGAAGTTGATATATTAACAAAAGATAATTTAGAAAAAGCAAAAAAAAAGGTAGCAGGGTGTGGCGACTTAGGGAAGTTGGTAAGTTGTCACCCTCCAAGTGGCAGGTCTAGAGTTCAAATCCCACTGGCGACACTTTTGAAAAATAGACCTGTGTTCCAGTAACTGTGTCTTGTCAATCGGTTGGGTACACTACCTGTAGTCCTTGGTTACCATCTTGAATAGGAGCTTTCAGGCAAAATTGTATCAAATTAAACAGACAAATCCAAGGAACCGGAGAAACAGAAACCCATTTGGCAAGTCCCGAGTGGAGAGGTAGCTAGACTTTCGACGGTACCGGGAAAAAGGATCTTAGCGGTGACTTACCGGAAAACTGGACGGGCAAGAGCCCCTATGGCAAAGGGGCCCACCAACCTGGCCACCGGAGTCATACCAGAGGAAAAGGTCATGTGTTATAGAAGCATGAACCAAGGAAAGGGAGACCTTAGGCACCTAAAGCCTGGCAGACTGATCCTTCCGGGCCAACTGGATTGGTAGTCTGGAATAACTGGGAAAAAGGATTCAAAGAGTGACTGACCGGGTACTGGGGTTTAGTGAACTCCACAAGGGCAGTAGTAGGTAATGGTAGGGGTAACCCCCTGACTGCAAGTTGTTTGCCTCGGTGAATGCGTAAGTTACCAAAAGTGTAGGTGAATACCTGTGGGGGACAGGTATCACTCTACCAGGTTTACCACAGGGTCAAATGCCCTCCAATAGGTGTTTGGCTAAAGCCTCAGGGTACTTTTAATAGTGAATTACTCAAAAAGGTATATTGGAAGGAACATTGAACATGGGTAGAAGCCAGAGAGTTTAAATAGGCAATCCCCTAGTTGGGTTGCAGGTATGGCATCTAGTGTAGAACCTTCGGGCGGACTACTTAAATTAGACAACCAAAAGTTGTACGTGTGGCTAGTTGTACTCTC